>JAWZYV010009498.1:0-255433 GCA_038373885.1 Cheiracanthium punctorium
ATTTAAATAATTTCTTAAAACTAAGAAGCAAAAACTTTAAATCTGTTTAATAATACTAATGTGTTTTTTTTTAAATAAAAAATACCTTTCATAAAAAATTCAGAAATTTACATTAAAAAGCCTTAATTTACGTTTCATATGTAAATTAAATTTATAATTTAACATTTTTATGCTTTTATTTTTCATCAGCTAAAGCAAAATTGAAGATCTGGTAATAAAATTTGCATTTCAATATGTGTCATCTTCAGTCACTTTTATTTGATTATTATAAAATAAACTAATTTTCATTAACTAAAATTATGTTACATTAAAATGAGCGTTGTAAAATATTCATTGAAGGTAATAGATTATCACTATAATAAACTAACTACATTTTCACCGAAAAGATGGCGCTAGCACCGTCCTTAAAGCTCTGTGCGGTTTCCGGTCTCTCGATCTCGCTGAGCATGCGCAGACGCGGTATTTGCCCGGGCGGTTGGGATCAGCGAAAATGCTTCCCATAGAGCATTTCGACGTGACGTATCTCTGACGTCAGCTGAGTGACAGCTTCGCGCATCGTTCTGCGCATGCTATTACTTAAATGTATTATTTAGTAATCTCAGTAATCCGTAGAAACTACGTGTAATCTGAGGAGGTTCATTGGGTTTCCGGATTACGAATGCAGCCCCACTGTGAAGAATGTAAACAAGCTGCAGAATAGCAAGCAACAGGCGTTTCAGTTTAGACAGCAATCCACGACTGTGCACGAAAGAATGTGCATTATTTATTTAGAAATGTGGAAGAAATTTTAAAGCTGTTAGCAACTAATTAAACTCTAATTGCAAAACAAATATTGTTTCTAGTTTAGGATTGTGATATTTTTTCATGATTTTTAAATATATGGATAATTTGTCTCCAATGTAATTTGAAGCTATGACTATGACTAGATAGATTTATCCTTAGATTGACATGAATTTTAGTGCATGCTTTCTATGGATAACATTTTCTGGTGTGGTTTCTGTTATTAAATGTGCATATAAAATGCATTAGAATAAATCAATAAAAAACATGAAAGAATTGGTTTGTTAATTATTTTTTAAAACCATATTTTGATTAAAAAGTCAATTTATACATTGTTTGCAGAAATAGTTTTGTACCAGTGGTTGGTTTATTAAAAAAATAATAATAATAATAAATAAATAAAACAGGAAAGTTTCTTATGTTGAAAGTGGCATGTGATGTTTTAATGTATGATTACTTATTGTTGCTTATGCTAAAAAAAAAAAAAAACTATAGAATCGACTTTTTCAAAATCACTAAACTTGGCTACCAGCCTTTTTATTCTTTTGCAGTATTCTAAATTAGGTATGGAGTGGAACTTAAATATCTTGAATAAATGTGTTTTTTTCTATTAAACTGACACCCTCTTTTATATCACCTTCTTATCTCAATTCTTTCTGTTGTTTATTTGACTTCGTGAAATCAAGATTATACTGCTGTTGTTCTCGTGTCCATGGACAGATTAAATGGTTAAACTGTACTTCGTTAAAATAAATCCTTATTCTTTTACCTAAAACTATTTCCACTCTGTTCTGCGTGCAGCTGATATTAGGATTAGAAATTATTCTGAAGATTTTTTGGTACTTACGTATTATCCCGGTGGTCATTTCCGACAAAGTAGGCATTTTTTCATCAAATGTGCTGGAAACTATTGCCAATCGTATTCGAAACCATTAATAATTTTATGTGATCGGCGTTTATCTTGGCGAGAAATTGCTTGTCTTGTTTGAGTGTCGGGATAATATGCCAGTAGCAATTTTTCTATGAATACTGTTCTTATCTGCTGTTTAGATTCAAGAACCTAAATCATTTTATGCAGCCAAATATTGTCAAATATGATGCTTTTTTTTTCTTTCAATTTTTTTGTAAATAACTTCTAAAGTAATTTAAATTGGCTGACTGACATCTGATTTTTTTTAATATCTATCGCTTGCATGTAGTCTGGTTCCTGTGTAAATTATGTGAAAACATATTTTCAAGTAACACTGTAATTTACAATGTTGAAAAAAATTCTCTTACATACAATCATCATGGAAGAATATAACTATAAAAATCTATATACTACTCCTTTTATTATGATTTTTTTAATAATCAAATCATTGAACTAATAAATCTGATATGGACACCACATGACTTCCTTGTACCTCTATTAAACCAGAAATATTTTCGGGGCACTTCATCTAAACTTATTTCATTTGAAAGAGACAAAATACTGCAATTCTAAAGTTTACCGCCAAGCTGGGTTCAATTTTAAAGATTTGTTTCACTTAATTGGGGAATATTTTGACAAAAGCCAATAATCTTGCAATAGCGAGATTTCAGTCACAGCTGAAACAGTTATTCATCACAGCATTTTAATGAAATGAAGGTATCTATAGACCCTTAATATATTTTAAGTCTTTTGGGTGACCCTGTAAATAAATTACTCAGTCCACAGCAATCAAAAGCACAGTTAGATGTTACAATAGTTTTAAATACAAAATTTCAACATTCTACGGTTAAAAGTTTTAGAGTGATGCAAAATGCATAATTATTTTCTGTGTTAAATTAGCGATATTTTGGAAAAACTCAACACGGTGGATGACAAATAGAGAGATTCTGTGCATGGACCAAACAATGAACGACTCCAGACATAATATATTGAAGACAGGCGGGGCGGGGGGGGGGGAGATAAGGGATCACAATACACACACACACACACCCTGAAATTTTTGCAATACAAAATGTATATTCTTCACTCGCTCACCACACACATGTATACATATATGCGAGTTACAATAGTAACCCCCCCCCATGAAGAATTTCTGGCTACGCCACTATTTGAAGATGTCTATAGACATTAATGTATTGGAATTCTGGTAGTTGCATATTATCCTGATAGACATTCGTGCAAAATTATTTTTTCGGAAAATGTGCTGGCAAACTGTAGCCAATTGTATTCGGAACCATCATGATTTCATACAACCTGGATTTATCAAAGCGAAAAATCGCTCGTCTTGGCAGACTGGCAGGATACATGCACGTACCAAAATTCTTTTGGGTGGTCCTGTAAATAAACTCTCCAGTAGATTGGAATAAAAAATCTAGGTGTACAACTAGATGTTACAATAATCTTATATATAAAATCTCAGCAATCTACGACTAATAGTTTTTGAGATATGCAAATTAAATATATACATATATACACCAAAAGTTGCCAAGTTTGGTGACTTTTAATGCAGTTTTTGAGGGAGGTGGCTGAATGTCACCGGACCATTATCCAAGCATATGGTAAGATGTTATTCTGCTTGAAATGAATGAATGTTTCTAAAACTGCCATGGGCTGTAATTTGTTGGAATTTTCCTGACTGCTCCTGTAGAACTGTAAATGATAAAGGTACCATTTTTGATGGCAAGATTCATTTTGTAATCCTTAACAACATATATAACTTTTGATTCATTTGACATAATATCTCTAAATTACACTTTCATGAATTTTTGCCTATAGAGCATAATGTATAGATGTAGATGTTAAAACAATCCTAAATTTAAAATTTCAACACTGTACGACTCAGTTTGAGATAGGCGAGTTACATAATACGTACATACGAACAGACGTCAGGGAAACACTGATCAAAATGGTCTAGCCGTCAGTCAGAATGGGTTGTACATGAATTTATATGAACACGCATACATGTGTACAATGAGATGTCAAGCAAAAACTCAGTAAATTTAGAGGTAGTCAAAATCTGGATACCGAATTCTTTTTGTGATCACATTATTTCTTTGTACGTCATACAAGGAAGTAAAAATATTAGTATTTATAAATTGTATAGACACACACACACGTACAGTGCCCCTAGAAAGTGATAACGTGCTTTAATTCTTTATCTATTAAAGATAATTAGGCAGTGTGAATTGAATAAATGTTTAAAATAAGGTTAAAAAAAAGACGATTAAGAGAAAATTCCTCTTGTTAATTTTCACAGAGTTACACTTTTTAAAATTTCTTAGAACTACCTTACAAAAAAATTCCTAGAAAATAAAATGTACCCCATGCACAAATGAGGTGATGTACAAAATTTCAGCCTTTCATCATATAACGTCTTAAGGAATATCTATAAACAAAGGTGACTGGGGTCTATACTTGAATTTGAATGTAAAATATTCTTTCATAATATCTGTATGACCCTTAAAATGTGATTTTTTTCCTTTCAAGAGCTACTGAAAATTGGTTTAAGTCAGTACTCATTATCTTCATACCTTTGACACTTTTCAGGATATAATTCTCAAATTTTGTAAATCACCTCATCAGAATATGGAGCACATTTTACTGATTGGGGATATTTTGGTATGCGGGTTATATACAAAAAGTGTAACTTTTTGGAAATTAATGAAAGAAATTTTTCAATGAGAAAACATTTAATTGCTCCAGGGCTTAATTTCTAGCAAAAAAAAAGGTGCCGGAGCCTTAATATTCATATGTTAATACTCAGTAGCGAACTGCAAACCCCTGCAATATGGGGTTGGTAGCACATTTAATAAAAATAAGATTAATTTAAAGATTTTCCCATATAATAATTATTTCACAGAACAGTGATGTAAAATTAAATAGTCGGAAATTAGCAGGCAGAAATATAAACATTATACAGAAAACACCCAAATTCTGGTGGTCTCAAATCTGGTCGAGGTGAAGCGAATATGATTTGTCTTGTCTGCTAAAATCAGTTTGTGCTTGAAAAGGGGAAAATTTATGAATTAATGTACTAGTGTTGGGCTTCGGAGCAAAGTATTCATGAGCTTTGCTGGGTTTTGCCTAATATGTAAAAATTCACCTAGAAAAAAGAAATGCAGGGTCAGAGTTCCAGCTTTTGATTTCTGTTCTAATTTGAAACAAAATTCAAAAATGTAATTGTAGAATTGTTTAGTACAGTTTTATGAGCTAACATTACGAAACAGAAATGTTTTCCATCTTATAATAAAAAGGCAGAAGCTTTATGTAACATAATGGAATTATAAATTTACATTTTGCACTCATGTTTACTGTCAATTTAAATAATTATGCAACTAAGTAAAGATTACATTAATTGGTCTACATCTTTAATTTAGTTGATTTATTGGATTATTTTTTTAATTCATATTCATACGTATTAGATTAATTACATGTACAAATATGTTATGCGATGCATATGTTACACTTGTTTTATTAATGGAATAACTGGTCTTACTTTACAGGCATTTACATATTTAAAAGAACACTATGATAAATAATAACAAACAGTACATATTATTTTTTATAAAAGAAAAAAAACAATCTGAATATATCGTAATAGGAATTTAAATAAACACTTCTTTAATATAAATATTAATGGAATTTGATGTTTTTTGGGGCATACAGCATATCCGATGAATTATAATTCAAAAAGAAAACTTTATTCTTGCATAAATCTCACAACGTAAGAAAATTTCGCATGCACAACAATGATATTTGTAAACAAGCAGTAATCCGAATAACCTGCCGAATCTTAAAACAAACCTTGTGTTCATTCCCGTACATAATGTTCTCTTTCCGAACGCAGTACCAGCGGAAAAAGTCGCTTGAAATATCATTAAAATATTATATGTTAAGCTTTTTAAAATATTAAACGCCACCTGGGACACAAAAGTCGAAGGTCTGATTAACAAATTCCATCCATTACAATCATCCAAAAAATTAAATTTAATACTTTTTTTGAATGTTGAAAATCGGGTTTTTCCCATTGAAATACATTACGAGAACCCCAAGCTGTCACGCAAGACGGCGACCGATCGCAGAGAGGAGCCATCCGTCGAAATGCTCTATATCTATGCTTATAGAGCATTTCGACAGGCCCCTCCTCTCTGCGATCGGTCGCCGTCTTGAGTGACAGCTTGGGGTTCTCGTAATGTATTTCAATGGGAAAAACCCGATTTTCAACATTCAAAAAAAGTATTAAGTTTAATTTTTTGGATGATTGTAATGGATGGAATTTGTTAATCAGACCTTCGACTTTTGTGTCCCAGGTGGCGTTTAATATTTTAAAAAGCTTAACATATAATATTTTAATGATATTTCAAGCGACTTTTTCCGCTGGTACTGCGTTCGGAAAGAGAACATTATGTACGGGAATGAACACAAGGTTTGTTTTAAGATTCGGCAGGTTATTCGGATTACTGCTTGTTTACAAATATCATTGTTGTGCATGCGAAATTTTCTTACGTTGTGAGATTTATGCAAGAATAAAGTTTTCTTTTTGAATTATAATTCATCGGATATTCTGTATGTCCTAGAAAACATCAAATTCCATTAATATTTATATTAAAGAAGTGCTTATTTAAATTCCTATTAAGATATATTCATATTGTTTTTTTCTTTTATAAAAATAAATGTTCTGCTTGTTATTATTTATCATAGTGTTCTTTTAAATATGTAAATGCCTATAAAATATGACCAGTTATCCCATTAATAAAAAAGTGTAACATATGCATCGCATAACATATTTGTACATGTAATTAATCTAATACGTATGAATATGAATTAAAAAAATAATCCAATAAATCAACTAAATTAAAGACGTAGACCAATTAATGTAATCTTTATTTAGTTGCATAATTATTTAAATTGACAGTAAACATGAGTGCAAAATGTAAATTTATAATTCCATAAAGCTTCTGCCTTTTTATTATAAGATGGAAAACATTTCTGTTTCGCAATGTTAGCTCATAAAACTGTACTAAACAATTCTACAATTACATTTTTGAATTTTGTTTCAAGTTAGAATCAGAACAGAAATCGAAAGCTGGAACTCTGACCCTGTATTTCTTTTTTCTGGGTGAATTTTTACATATTAGGCAAAACCCAGCAAAGCTCATGAATACTTTGCTTCGAAGCCCAACACTAGTATACATTAATTCATACATTTTTCCCCTTTTCAAGCACAAACTGATTTTAGCATACAAGACAAATCATATTCGCTTCACCTCGACCAGATTTGAGAGTCCTGAGACCACCAGAATTTGGGTGTTTTCTGTATAATGTTTATATTTCTTCCTGCTAATTTCCGACTATTTAATTTTATATCACTGTTCTGTGAAAAAATTATTATATGGGAAAATCTTTAAATTATCGTTATTTTAATTAAATGTGCTACCAACCCCATATTGCAGGGATTTGCAGTTCGCTACTGAGTATTAAGATAAGAATATTAAGGCTCTGGCACCTTTTTTTGCTAGAAATTGCCGTAGCCTTGGAGCAATTAAATGTTTTCTCATTGTAAAATTTCTTTCATTAATTTCCAAAAAGTTACACTTTTTGTATATAACTCGCATACAAAAATATCACCAATCGGTAAAATGTGCTCCATATTCTGATGAGGTGATGCACAAAATTTGAGAATTATATCCTGAAAAGTGTCAAAGGTATGAAGATAATGAGTACTGACTTAAACCAATTTTCAGTAGCTCTTGAAAGGGAAAAAATCACAATCACATTTTAAGGGTCATACAGATATTAAAAAAATATTTTACATTCAAATTCAAGTATAAACCCCAGTCACCTTTGTTTATAGATATCCCTTAAGACGTTATATGATGAAAGGCTGAAATTTTGTTCATCACCTCATTTGTGCATGGGGTACATTTTATTTTCTAGAAATTTTTTTGTAAGGTAGTTCTAAGAAATTTTAAAAAGTGTAACTCTGTGAAAATTAACAAGAGGAATTTTCTCTTAACATAGTCTTTTTTTTTTAACCTTATTTTAAACATTTATTCAATTCACACTGCCTAATTATCTTTAATAGATAAAGAATTAAAGCATGTTATCACTTTCTAGGGGCACTGTACGTGTGTGTGTGTCTATACGATTTATAAACACTAATATTTTTACTTCCTTGTATGACGTACAAAGAAATAATGTGATCGCAAAAAGAATTCGGTATCCAGATTTTGACTAACTCTAAATTTACTGAGTTTTTGCTTGACATCTCATTGTATACGTGTATGTATGTTCATATAAATTCATGTACAAGCATTCTGACTGACAGCTATACCATTTTGATCAGTGTTTCCTGGCGCCTGTACATACGTGTGTATGTAGGTAACTCACAGATCTTAAAAACTATGAGTCGTACAATGTTGAAATTTTATATTTAGGATTGTTGTAACATCTACATCCATACATTATGCTTTATGGGCAGAAATTCATTAAAGTGTAATTTAGAGATATTAAGTTATTTCAAATGAATCAAAAGTGATATATGTTGTTAAGGATTACAAAATGAATCTTGCCATCGAAAATGGTATCTTTATCATTTACAGTTCTACAGGAGCACTCAGAAAAATTCCAACACATTACAGTCAATGGCAGTTTTAGAGACATTCATTCAAGCAGAATAACATCTTACCATATGGTAGGATAATGGTCCGGTGACGTTCAGCCACCTTCCTCAAAAACTGCATTAAAAGTCACGAAACTTGGCAACTTTTGGTGTATATATGTATGTATTTCATTTGCATATCTCAAGAACTATTAGTCGTAGATTGCTGAGATTTTATATATAAGATTGTTGTAACATCTAGTTGTACACCTAGATTTTTTATTCCAATCTACTGGAGAGTTTATTTACAGGACCACCCAAAAGAATTTTGGTACTTACATGTATCCTTGCAGTCTGCCAAGATGAGCGATTTTTCGCTTTGATAAATCCAGGTTGCAGGAAATCATGATGGTTCCGAATACAATTGGCCAGGGGCGTAGCTAAGGGGGGGGTTATGGAGGTCATAACCCCCCCTCCCCATGGGGAATTTTTTGCCATACAAAATGTATATTCTTCACTATATTATCACACACGTGTATACATATATATGAGTTTTAGTAGTCGTAACCCCCCTCAATCAAAAATTTCTGGATACGCCCCTGCAATTGGCTACAGTTTGCCAGCACATTTTCCGAAAAAATAATTTGGCACGAATGTCTATCAGGATAATATGCAACTACCAGAATTCCAATACATTAATGTCTATAGACATCTTCAAATAGTGACGTAGCCAGAAATTCTTCATGGGGGGGGGGTTACTATTGTAACTCGCATATATGTATACATGTGTGTGGTGAGCGAGTGAAGAATATACATTTTGTATTGCAAAAATTTCAGGGTGTGTGTGTTGTGATCCCTTATTTCCCCCCCCTCCCCTGGCTACGCCACTGTCTTCAATATATTATTTCTGTAGTCGTTCATTGTTTGGTCCATGCACAGAATCTTGCTATTTGTCATCCACCATGTTGAGTTTTGCCAAAATATTGCTAATTTAACACCAAAAATAATTATGCATTTTGCATGACTAAAACTTTTAGCCGTAGAATGTTGAAATTTTGTATTTAGAACTATTGTAACATCTAACTGTGCTTTTGATTGCTGTGGACTGAATAATTTATTTACAGGGTCACCCAAAAGACTCAAAATATATTAAGGGTCTATAGATACCTTCATTTCATTAAAAATCTGTGGTGAATAACTGTTTCAGCTGTGACTGAAATCTCGCTATCACAAGCTTATTGGCTTTTGTCAAAATATTACCCAATTAAGTGAAACGAATCTTTAAAATTGAACTCAGCTTGGCGGTAAACTTTAGAATTGCAGTATTTTGTCTCTTTCAAATGAAATAAGTTTAGATGAAGTGCCCCGAAAATATTTCTGGTTTAATAGAGGTACAAGGAAGTCATGTGGTGTCCATATGAGATTTATTAGTTCAATGATTTAATTAAAAAAACAATCATAATAAAAGGAGTAGTATATAGAGTTTTACAGTTATATTCTTCCATGATGATTGTATGTAAGAGAATTTTTTTTCAACATCGTAAATTACAGTGTTACTTGAAAATATGTTTTCACATAATTTACACAGGAACCAGACTACATGCAAGCGATATATATTAAAAAAATCAGATGTCAGTCAGCCAATTTAAATTACTTTAGAAGTTATTTACAAAAAAATTGAAAAAAAAAGCATTATATTTGACTGCATAAAATGATTTAGGTTCTTGAATCTAAACAGCAGGTAAGAACAGTATTCTTAGAAAAATTGCTACTGGCGTATTATCCCGGCACTCAAACAGGGCAGGCGATTTCTCGCCAAGATAAATGCCAATCACATGAAATTATTAATGGTTTCAAATACGATCGGCAATAGTTTCCAGCACATTTGATGAAAAAATACTTTGTCGGAAATGACCACTGCGATAATACGTAAGTATCTAAAAATCTTCAGAATAATTTCTAATCCTAATATCAGCTCCACGCAGAACAGAGTGGAAATAGTTTTAGGTAAAAGAATAAGGATTTATTTTAACGAAGTACAGTTTAACCATATAACCATCTGTCCATGGACACGAGAACAACAACAGTATAACCTTGATTTCACGAAGTCAAAGAACAGAAAGAATTTAGATAAGAAGGTGAAATAAAAGAGGGTGTCAGTTTAATAGAAAAAACACATTTATTCAAGATATTTAAGTTCCACTCCATACCTAATTTAGAATACTGCAAAAGAATAAAAAGGCTGGTAGCCAAGTTTAGTGATTTTGAAAAAGTAGATTCTATAGTGTTTTTTTTTTTTTTTTTTTTTTTTTTATTTTTTTTTTTAAGCATAAGCAACAATAAGTTATCATACATTAACACATCACATACCAGTTTCAACATAAGAAACTTCCTGTTTTATTTATTTATTATTATTATTTTAATAAACCAACCACTGGTACAAAACTAGTTCTGTAAACAATGTATAAATTGACTTTTTAATCAAAATATGTTTTTAAAAAATAATTAACAAACCAATTCTTTCATGTTTTCTATTGATTTATTCTAATGCATTTTATATGCACATTTAATAACAGAATCCACACCAGAAAGTGTTATCCATAGAAAGCATGCACTAAAATTCATGTCAATCTAAGGATAAACCTATCTAGTCATAGTTATAGCTTCAATTACATTGGAGACAAATTATTCATATATTTAAAAAACATGAAAACATATCAGAATCCTAAACTAGAAACAATATCTAATTTTGCAATTAGAGTTTAATTAGTTGCTGACAACTTTAAAATTTCTTCCATATTTCTAAATAAATAATGTACATTCTTTCGTCCACAGTTGTGGATTGCTGTCTAAACTGAAACGCCTGTTGCTTGCTATTCTGCAGTTTGTTTACATTCTTCACAGTGGGGCTGCGTTCGTAATCCGAAAACCCAATGAACCTCCTCAGATTACACGTAGTTTATACGGATTACTGAGATTGCTAAATAATACATTTAGGTAAAGAAATAGCATGCGCAGAACGATGCGCGAAGCTGTCACTCAGCTGACGTCAGAGATACGTCACGTCGAAATGCTCTATGGTAAGGTGACCATACGTCCTGGAAATTCGAGGACAGTCCCCAAATATGGATCGTTTTTTCATTTTGTCCCCAAAAATACTTTGTCCCCAAATTTAAAGATTTGTACTAGTTAGAGCCCCTATAATACAGGCCGGCTTACGTCTCGTAAAGTTGCCCAAACCGAAACTAAGGGGTTGCTATCTTTGGCGCACTTTTCGCTACTTTGGCATATTCAGCCGTTTTAGTTTTAATCGGTGGATATTTTCGGAAAGTGATCTGAAATATGAATGTAACTGGAGACGGGGGATGATTAAATTGACTTTTATCACTTTTATTTGCATTTATATTTTAAATAATTTTGATGATTGAACAAATAGTACATTTTTTTTTTAAATGTATGCTTTACCTACACACAAGTATGAAATATTTATAGATAATAATTAAAAACAATGTAAAAAGCAATGTAACGGAAAATCGATATTTTCGGAAAAGGATCTTAATTATGAATGTAAAAGGAATTGGAGGGTGAATAAATATTGACTTTTATCACATTTATATTTTAAATAATTTTAATGATGTTAAAGTTTTTTTAAAATCTCACTCAAAAGTTTTGGAAAAGTGAGAAAATCTCACCCATATTTTATATATGGGAACCCTGTTTTCTTGACTTTTTTGGGGATTTCTTTACTTTTCGGTGACTTTCTTGACCTGGTAGCATAGGCGTAGAGTTATATGGGCCCGTGGGGCTCGAGCCCCTCCCCCAATAAATTGTGAATAGGGGCTGAGCCCACCCAATAATTTATCACTAAATACAGAAAACTAATTTATACTAACATTAAAAAAAGTATTCATGCCATTTACAAATGTTTAAAAAAACCTTTACTTGTACTTTTAAATATTTTCTTCTTTTGATTTCAATCTTGATTTAGTATTCTTTGTGATGCCATGTAACACAAAATGTTACTATAAGCTGCCCTCGCCAGGCTCTGGTTAATTAAAATCAGATTATTCAATGTAAAGTATGAAATGAAGAAAAGTTCAGATGTGTCTAAAATGCACTATCTCATCGAAAATGTTTTTTTTTTCCCTCCTTTGTATTTTTTACTTTGCTTTTATTTTTAATTTATAACATGGTAGGAAGATACTAACATGGATACTTACCTTACATAGGTGTAGAATTCTATGGACCCATAGAGATCGAGCGCCTCCAATAATTTACACTTATATATAGTAAGTCATAGCTGCCAACTACTACGGAATATAATTAACCACTTTTTGTAAACAATATATTTTTAAATTATTTTTCCCAAAATAGTAACCTGCTCGTGCGCGCAGCACAAAAATTTTGCTATATTTTAAGCCGAAAAATCATGTAGAAAAAGTGGTATATTATATTCCGTAGTAGTTGGCAGCTATGAGTAAGTTATATGTACGTGAATCAGTGGCATAGCCAGAAATTTTTCAAGTGTGTGTGTGTGTGGAAGGGGGGGGGTTACGACTTTTGCAACTCAAATACATGTATACGGGTGTATGATAAGGGAGTGAAGAATATACATTTTGTATGGCAAAAAATTCCTCATGGGGGTGGTTATGAACCCCTACCCCCCCTTGGCTATGCCACTGACGTGAATATATGTGGTTGTGGGGCCTGCCCCCCCAATAATTTTGAAAACTTTACGCTTATGCCTGGTAGATACCCATATTAAAAGTAGGGGAAGTGGCCTAGAATGATCCCCTTAAGGGAAAATCTTCTGTAAAATAACATAGCTGTTAAAATAAACTTTGGCCCTTTGCTATTATATTTTACACTATATTATAGTACACCCTATTATATTTTACACTATATAAGTGAAAAGTTTCAAAAATTTAAAGATGGTTAATGTATTATGAGATGGCAAACAAAATTACTTTGGAATATCTTCAACTGATGCTAATTTTTTTAAATAAGAAACATAAAATATACAGCAATAAATTAGGATAAATTGAGTATCAAAACAGGCATTTTATTATTTACATATGGTTGTTGTTAATAAAAAGTATAGAAATGACAAATAATACTTTTACTCGACATGAGGCTTTTTAGAAAAAAAAAATTGTTATGTCAGAATCTTTTTTTTTTTAATCTAGTTGCCTCCTAGCATAACATACCAACAAATAGGGCCCTATATTGACATCTATTCAACAAATGTACTTTTTAAAATTATCTTTAAAAAAATGTTTTTTTTCCACTTTTTTCTGTGAAGAAATTAAACCTGCACAAAGGGTTAAAGTCCAAGGTATGTGGATTTCAGGAGCAGAGTTGTTATATATGAAAGAAAAAAAAAAGCAATGGAAGGGTGAAAATCTTTTTTCTTTTGTTGTTGTTGGAATATGAACTTAAAGGGCAGAGAAATGAAACAAAGAAAAAAAATCTTGAAAAAGGGGGGATTGTAGATATAAAATAATTATTATTAGACTTTTTTCAATCAATAAACCAATACAAACTTTTGCAATTAAATTGTTTTATTTACAAAAATACATTTCATAAGATACATTTAATGTTGAAATCACTGAATTTCAACATTACAAATTTTATTGTTGATTAAAATCATGGTTTTGTATTATATACTTCCTGCTCTGTTTGATAACATGCATCTGTCATTTTGACATGAAAACATAAATGACATTCTGTATGCATGCACTTACATCAATAATATGTTTTTCCTATGCTTATTCGTGCATAGGTTCGTTACTTCAAAATTCCTGAGCTGCCCTGTAGGTTTGATGCTACAACACAGACATTCAAACAAGTGTTTTTGTTCACCTTGGGTGTAGTCCTGAAGAGATCAGTCCTGGGAGAAAATTCTACTCTACAATATATTTTTCTTTTTTGGTTCGCTTTCACTGTAGGATTTTATAAGTAATCGAACCACTGGATGATTTTATGCAGGGTGATTAGCAGGGAGATGAGCACACTCCCATAATTTCTATTTGACGAACAATGTGGTGTCAAAGTGTTTGCAGATATGAAAAAAAAAGAAAGCAATTTGATTTATTACAATTGATTTAGTTTCAGTATAAGCTAACTATTAACTCTTATATAAATTACACAATGCAAATATATATTTTCTTTGGGGAAAAATAAAAATGGGCTACAAAACTCTATTTATAATATAAATGACATAACTACATGGGAAAAAATATTTGTTATTATAAAACTTAAACAGCCAGCAATTTTTTTACGAAATTAATAGTTGACTAATTGATCAAAATAATTGTTAAGAAATAGATTTTTTTAAATATGAGCTGTTACAAAAATGAAAAAATAAGCTAAAAATAATGGAATACTGTTGATATCAGATGAATGCATTTAAGAACGAATTTTTAAACCTAAAATTTTGTGTCAAATCCTAGTTGAGAACAATTTCTTGAATAGATAAAAACACACAAAATAAAACTGTTAAAATACACATGCAATAAAGATAAAACAAAACATACATTTGATGATAACTTTAGTTCATTTTCTGCTTTTTATTTACTGATGCTGATGCATAAGACAATTCATGTGCTCTTTTATTAACTATATGTTTCTTTAAACTCTTGCATCTAACTGTGATATAATAATTTATTATTTTTTCTTTTAAGTTACAGCATTCAGGTAAAATAATATTCTGGCAGTTAACCTTTATTTTCTCAATAAAATCTTTGTTTATTGGTACTTGATCTTGAAGCAAATTCTTCTTATATGTCTGAAATGTTTTTTCAGTCTCACAGCATATTCGATATAGACCAGAACTTGGTCTCATCAATCCTCCCATGTTACAGTATTCTGTGAGTAAAGTTTTGTGCCTTGCAATAATAGGAGCATGTTCATCTTCAGAAGTTTTAATAGCAGTTTGACAATTAATGCAAAAACTTTTTTGACTGGAAATATAACGTAATGTTGCTCCAGCAATAAAATGAATATCATTTTCTTTAACAGCTGTAGATAAAGTGGGAATTTTCAAACTATCACTTTTGGTAACTTCAGTTGAAAACTGAGAAGCTGTTTTAGTAGAATTCTGATATGGTAGGTTTGCATAGTTTGAAGTTGAGGGCTGATCCCATGAGCAACTGGCATTTCCTGTTATTTTAGGACTGTTAGAAGTTATGTTCCTTGAACTAAGCCCATCAGCATCAAACAAGTATTTATCACTTTCAAAAGCATAATTGGAGTTCTTTATTTCTGAAATAAATTGGGATATACATATTAACCTTAGAGCTTGTTTTGCTTGTAATGCCGTAGGCTTTGCACCTGCTTTCCGTCTGATTTGTGAAATCACGTTTTCCACTGAATCCTGTGTTAATCTGCCAGGCAAGATAAATTTATAACCTTCAGCAAGATGTTTTACACTGGTTGTCGATAATATAGTCCCAGTTTGTACGGGCTTCCAACCCTTACCAAACTGACTATGCTGCATAACATCAGTGAATGAGTTCAAAAATTTAAATTTTTCCTCCTTATTTTTCAAGGTAATTCCTTGTTTACAGTGTCTCGCAGTCATCAATGTAAACCATTCATTTACAAGTCTGATAAACCATGCTGTTGTCAATGCATTTTCACTAATCTGCTTTAATGCAACAGCCTTTTCCAAAGCAGCAGCTGTTTTAAGAGAAAAAAACTGAACTGCTGTCGCAACATTCATTGTTTGAAAGTGTGATGGAAATAGGTGAGATCGATTTAAGTGCTGTAGTGACCTTAAAGAGGACTCACACTCTATTTCTGATATCGACAACTGCTTTATGTAAGAAGCACAAACATGACGTGTGGGTAGGTCATTTTCAGTACACACATCTGTCGGCAAAATAAACATTCTTCTTAACAATGCACTTTTCATATTTTTTAACAGATGTGGCACGTCAGCTAAGCAATGAATAGTATCAGAGGTTCCCACATCATAATTAGTTTTCCTGTAGTCTCGGGTGACAGAAACACCTAAAGAGTTCCATAGGACTCTATTAGAGCAACCCATATCAGATGTGGAAGCCCTAACTCTCAAACCAATTGATTGAGCAGCATGAATGGCATGATAGACAAAACTTTTCATTGCTTCACCTGATGTTGATGGCCCAGTCAATTCATGCCCAATTACTTGTTTCCATGTCAGCTTCAGGCCTCTAAGCATAAGAATCAAATAATGATTAGCAGCACATGCATTTCCCAGAGTTGTGTTGCCTACAAAACATTTATTAGTTGTATCAAAATCTGGATTTGTATCAATTTCCATTTCATCAAACAAAATGCAACAATTTTTGTCTTCTGGGGACATGCTATGAACTTTTGTTTTCAAAAGAGTCACAAGATTATCCATAACTCCAAAATCAAGTTTCAAATCTTGGATTCTTCTGTTTAGTGTGCTATATGATGGCAATGGATAGCCAGTTGACCTAAGGTAATTCAAACCATCTTTACCTAATGCAAATCTGAATTTTAAGCCCTGAATTATGCTTTTGTTAGACCAGGTGTTTTTTTCACCATTAAGTATTTGAATTTGCTCTTCAGTGAGAAAAGAAGAAAGCACTGCATGAAGCTTCTTATTTTCATCTTCTAACTCTTTGAGTCTATGTGATTGTATAGTTTCCTAAAGAAATAAATATTTATTAGTTTTATTTAGATTGTAACTTGTAACAGATTAATATAATTTAATGATTACAACTGAATAAAATTTTCAAAGATTTTAATAGATTTAGTTACAAAAAACTCAAATAAATAATTGATGTTAAAAATTAGAAACTGAATTGTTTTCTAAACAGTTTTTCTTTGTTCTGTCAAAGAAATTTTTTAAAGCTGTAAGAATTATTATTATTACTTTAATTTTAATTCAAATCTAAGGTGAAAGTCAGAGCTTGAAAAATTGTAAATTTAGCAAGCATGTCAAAATTGAAATGGAAATGCAGAAGGGGGTGCTGAAAAGTGACCCTTTGAACCCATAATACTATGTGAATTTTCTCAATTTTAGTTTGATTCAAAGGTGGCTCAACAGAGCATAAAAAAATTGTAATTTTAGAAAAAGTTTTTTTGATGCACCCTAATCCTTATGGTCCTACTTATTACGCACCCCTTGAGATGGCATTTATTTCTGAAATGAGTTTTCAAGATTTTTTTAATAAAACATAAATTCTATTTCAACACGTGAAGCTGATGAGGTTCAAACAATGCTACGAGATAAGGGAAACTTGTCTTTATGGTGATAAATTAAGTTGAAACGAATAAGTCCCTGAACATTTCAAGGATGATTTTGAACTATTTCTTCAATGAGAAAATTTTTTTTACAAACAAGTATACATCAATATGTTAAAAATGTGCGTTTATGTTACCCATCATAAGTAAATTGTTCAATTTGGGTTGATTTATTCCCGTTTTAATTATTTTAGATTATCTGCAAAATCAGCTTATCACAGGGATTGATTCAGACGAAGATTAAGGTCCGCTTTGCTGCCTCTTCCCAACATTACAATTGATTAAAACCGCACTTACACAAAATTACAATCGATTAAAAAGGCCCCTTCACAAAAATACAGTCGATGAAAATGGCCCTTTTATTTAAATTTTGTCTTATATTTTGTCTTATATTTTGATTAGTTTTGTAAATTATTTTAAAAGAAAATAATTTTCACAAAAATATGCATGAAAATTCCCCCAAAATACTAGTTAGAATTCACAAAAATAAACCGTTTTCACAATAATGGGACCTTGGAAAAAATTCCTGGATCGATACCTGAACTATACCGCACCATCCAATTCCACAAATAATCGGGAATTCGCTGTACTACTGGCATATATTTGCTTTATGCTTACTATTAGGAATATTAGTACCTTATCAACTTTCTTTCCTTGTAAAATGGACTCTTCTCTTGGACAACCTATTCCTTTTTGACGTCTTGGAGTTAGCAGTGGCGGCTTTTCAGGTGAAGTAGGTGAAGTGCCTCTTCACCAAGTATTGTAAGTAACAAAAAATTGTGTAACGTAAGCAAGCCATAATCCTTTTTCAAATTTAGTCTGTAAGAATACACTTAAATTTCTGATGAAAGCCCAATTGCCATAAGACTATGTGCTAAATCATGCTCTTACTATCAGTGAAGCCAAACTCTCTTCCCTCTCCTCCCCTTGAATAGAAACCGCGCGGTCAAAGAAAGCTTCAAAGACTTGTGTCACGATTGGTCCATTGTTAGAGTCACGTGGTACGCGGGTTCTGACGGGGTGAGTTGTGAAGTGCTAAGGAAAAATTATCTCTTCTACTGCACTTATTGGGGGGGTTGCCATGGTAACCCCAAACGCTTCATTCAGTTTTCAGCTTCACTTTCTATCAGGTGAAGAGATCCCTCAGAAAACGGTCCGTCTCTTCAAGTGAGAGAAAACCCAGCGTAGTGCATACGAGACGCTGGGCAGGCCGGATTAAAGTGCTCTCTGGCGATTTGTGTAGGAAAATGAAACCACGTGATTTGTTTGAGATTTTGGCACATGAGATTTTTACTACTGTCTTTTGAAAATTTTAGAGTTTCTTCTTGTGTTAATTTTAATGATAATAATAGTTAGTTTCTTTTCTGTTTATTCACATTCATTATGTTTCCTGTAAATGATATAGTCTGTAATGTATTACAAACACCGTTTGGTCGGTGGAATGATGACGATAAAAGAGATGTTCTTTCTCGTGATCGACATAGAGCCTGATTAGCGAAAAGGCTCGAGAAGCTTAACCTTCCCGTCATAATTTGAAGGGGGCTCAAAAATGACTACAAAACGGATAAAAATTCAAAATTTTGTTTTTAAATGATCTTCTAAGTTATTGTAAAGATTTTTAATGAAGAGAAGTGGAAAGCTATTTTTAAGGTATTTTAGAAGTCTTGATACTCCATGCAGCAACATTTCTAAATTAGTTCCGTATGCGATGTCTATACTTGGGATATTTGTTCTGTCATATGGTTGGGTAATTTGGCAACAGCTAGTTTTATGTCATGACGTTCCGTAATCTGGCAACAGCCGTGTTTCTGTTCTCAAGTCGCAGAATAAACATCTATCATCTCGAACCTGCGTGTTTTTGTTTGGACTCCTTATTATAAGACATGGTGTCAGAATAGAGGTGAAATTTATTGGTGATAGTTTGTTGTAATATATTAGTTATTAGTTTTTAAAGGAAAGATTAGTTTTATTTATTTAAATCATGCCGAATAATACGAACGAATCTGTTGCTGCACGTCTTCCACGGGAGTTGGAAGTTACCGATGATGGAATGTCGGCGAAATGGAAACTGTGGAAGCAGACTTTCGATTTTTATGCAGTGGCTACCCAGTTGAATACTAAACCAGCAGAGGTTCAAGCGGCGACATTTTTGTCTGCTATAGGACCGGCGGCTATTGTTATTTTTAATACCTTCGGCTTAACTGAGGAAGAAGGGAAGTGTTTGGATATTATTAAACAAAAATTTGATTCTTACTTTAGTCCCCAACAGAATGAAACCTACATGAGGTATATGTTTTTCACATGTATTCAAGGTAAGCAAGAAACTTTTGATTGTTATTTGACTAAGTTAAGAACAAAGATTAATGACTGTCATTTTTCAACTTTGCAAGACAGTTTGTTGCGAGATCAAATTGTTCGTGGCATTTGTTCGGACAAGGTCCGTGAATTATTATTATCAGAAAGAGATCTTAATTTGCAAAAAGCTGTCGATATTTGCCGTGCCAGCGAACAGGCTACTCTTCAGTTAAAAGAAATGAATGTGATTGCTAGTTCTGGTGAAAAAGATATTTTATCGCTGAGAAAAGTGAAATCTAAGCAAAAAGCTAATGTTAAGTTTCCAAAATCGAAAATGCATGGTTCTGTAAATGAAACTAAAGTATGTTGGCGTTGTGGAACACAACATGAGTATAGGAATTGCCCAGCTTTTAATGTAAACTGCAGAGCCTGTGGGGCAAGGGGGCATTTCGCCCGGCAGTGTGAATTTAAACGTAAGAATACTAATCTTTCTCAGAGTAAAAGGGTGCATGAAATAAGAGAAAATAATAGTGAAAATGATGATTTGTTTAATTGTGATACTGATGCTTCTTTGCATATTGGTGAGTTATTGATAAATAGTAATGAACGTGAACTGTCTGAGTATAACACTGATGCATTGAATATTCATGAAGTATCAAATTTGTATGAAATAGAATCTTGTAAAGATGCTTGGTATACAGAAGTAAAATTTGATAACGGACCTAGGGTCAAATTTAAAATTGATACTGGAGCGGAGGGAAATGTTGTCACCAAATTGGTAATGAAGCAATTGCCAGTGACACTTAAAAGTTCTACTGTTAAACGTTTGAAGTCATTTAATAATGCATATACTCCAGTGCTTGGTGAAGTCCAAGCAAAATGTACAATACAAAATAAACCGGTACAGCTGAAACTCATGGTGGTTGACGGTAACTTTAATTGCATTTTGGGATGTAGTACTATTGAAAAGCTTGGTTTAGTTAAACGAAACTTTGATTGTTTGCAATTAAATGAAGTAGAGGTTAGTATACCAGAAAAAATCTATGAAGGCATTGGTTGTATAAAAAATTTTGAGTACGACATTGAAATTGAGGAGGGGGCAGTCTTTAGAATTCACCCTCCACGTAAAATTCCACATACTTTGCGTGAGACTGTTAAAAAAGAAATTGATTTAATGGTTAAGTTGAAAATTTTAAAACCAGTTACACACCCTACCCCTGCAGTGAGTCCTCTGGTTATCGTTAAGAAGGGTGATAGAGTACGCATTTGCATGGATCCTTCGGACATCAATAAAGTAATTAAGCGAAGGCATTTTCCGCTTAAAACGGTCGAGGATATTGCTGCACGTATTGGAACAGCCAAATATTTTACCCTTTTAGATGCTAAAAAAGGATTTTGGCAACTTCGTGTTTCAGAGAGATCGTCTGATTATTTGACCATCAATACCCCATGGGGCCGTTATTCCTTCATGCGGGTGCCATTCGGATTGGCTTCAGCTCCTGAGATATTTCAGCAAGTTATGGAAACTATTTTATCAGGTTTTGAAAATGTTGAGTGCTCTATGGATGACATTTTACTATGGGCTGATAATCAAAAGGATTTGAGTAGACTAACAGAGAAAGTTATTCAGAGACTGTTGGAGCATGGCGTAAGATTAAATAGAGACAAGTGCGAATTTATAAAGACCAAAATTAAGTTTTTAGGTCATATATTTACATCTGGTGGAATTGAAATAGATCCCTCAAAAGTGGAAGCTATGAGAAAATTGAAAACTCCAACTTGTGTAGCTGAATTACAGCGATTTTTAGGTATGGTTCAGTACGTTTCTAAATTTATTCCAAATTATTCTACAATTTCAGAACCTTTACGAAGGCTACTTCACAAAAACGTTATATTTGAATGGTCTACAAATCAGGAGGAGTCCTTTCAAAAATTGAAACAGGCTTTAGAAAATACTCCAAAATTGGCTTATTATGATGTTAAAAAGCCTGCAGTTGTTTCGGTGGATGCAAGTTCTTACGCTGTTGGAGCGGTCCTTTTGCAAGAAAATAGGCCAATTGCTTTTGCGACTAAGGCTTTAACACCTGCTCAGCAACGCTACCCTCAGATTGAAAAGGAAGCTTATGCTATTAGATTTGGATGCAAAAAGTTCCACGATTACATTTATGGAAAATCTGTCATTATAGAGACTGATCATAAGCCATTGGAAGCTATAGCTAAAAAACCACTTCAATCGGCACCACCTCGTGTACAACGTTTCTTATTTGATGTTCTCCAGTATTCAGCGAAAATAGTTTATAAGCGTGGCAGTGATATACCCATACCTGATGCCCTGAGTCGTGATTGCATAACAGATTCAGTGGTGGCAAATAATGAGGAGGAGGAAATTTTTGAAGTTGTTTTAGACGTTCCTCTTCCAATGTCCACGTTTCCAGAACTTTCAGCTGCAGTGAATAACGATGAGGAATTACAAAAGCTAAAGTGTCTGATTCTTAATGGATGGCCTGACACGGTTCGGGAAGTTCCGGAGCAACTCCGAAAGTACTGGACGTATCGAGAAGAGCTCTCTGCTTATGAAGACTTATTGTTCAAATCTGAGCGTTTGATCATACCTAAAAGTCTGAAAGAGAGATACTTGAAATTAATACATCAAGGTCATCTTGGAATTAATCTTTCGTTACAGCGTGCTCGTGAAATTGTATTTTGGCACGGTATGTCAAGGGATGTCGAAAGTTATGTGCAACAGTGTCCAGTGTGTCAACAAACTTCTCGTTCTCCCGCTAAAGAACCTTTACTCATGAAGCCAGTTCCTCGTTTTCCGTGGCAAAGAGTTGCTTCAGATTTATTCCAATTTGCAGGTGATACATACTATCTCATTTCAGATAGTTATTCTGGATTTTTTGATTTTAAAAAATTAACACGCATAACATCTGAATCAGTTGTGGATTATTTGAAAGACTGTTTTGCAATTCATGGAGTCCCTGACATATTTGAGTCAGATAATGGACCACAGTATAATTCTGAAATCTTTCAAAAGTTTGTACGAGACTGGAAAATTAAACATCAAACTTCAAGTCCAATGTATCCAAGATCTAATGGATTATCAGAGCGATATGTTCAGGAAGCAAAATTGCTTTTAAAGCGTTGCAGACTTGACAATACGGATGTTAGATTGGCTCTTCTGAATTTGCGAAATACGCCAAGGCAAGGATTGCCGTCTCCAGCGCAACGACTTTTTGGACGTCCTACTAGAAGTCTGATTCCGATTCATCCGTCTCGGAGGTTACCAAGAGAGTCGTCTTCAATACCTCTTCAGATGACGAGAGAAGCTCAACAGGCGAAATCTACTTCTAATGCCGTAGTTCCTTCGTTTTGTAAAGGACAGGAGGTTAAACTTCGAACCGGTCATCGAAATTGGATACCAGCAGTGGTTGAGTCCGTTCTAGAGGCTCCTAGATCTTACCTCGTTAAGACCGATTCTGGAACCTATCGCCGAAATACAAGCATGATTCGACCTACCAAGGCAGTTATTCCTACGAATCCTGAGATTGCTGTTCGTCCTGAAAGGGCTTCAGTCACTCCGGCTGCACCTGTGAACGTTCCAGATATTCCTGCTGCAAAGACTGTTACTTCAGTTCCTGCTTCTAAGACTGTAACTACTCGGCACGGTCGGGTGGTTCGACCGCCAGACAGACTGAATTTATAGACTTTTAAACTTTAACTTTCTGTTTTAAATATTTTTCTAGCTTTAATGTTTATATATTGTCTTCTATTAATTTTTCAGCAATTTTTTTTGAAAAAAGGAGGGATGTCATATGGTTGGGTAATTTGGCAACAGCTAGTTTTATGTCATGACGTTCCGTAATCTGGCAACAGCCGTGTTTCTGTTCTCAAGTCGCAGAATAAACATCTATCATCTCGAACCTGCGTGTTTTTGTTTGGACTCCTTATTATAAGACATGTTCCAGTTGAGACAGAATTTTCTATTATCAGGAACATTGGGTCGGTAGAAAGGGGTAAACTTTCAATATGTAATGTTAAAAATCGTCTAAAGGTCAAAATTAATTCTGAACTTCCATGTTGTGATTTTTATGATGTCACCAAAACGAACAAAGAATTCCCGAAAAAAGCCCCATGTCTCATGAAAAATATATGACTAAATAAATAAAGTTTATTGTTTCAGTAGTAAGGAAATGTTTTTAGTTTACTTTTTACAGTAATTTTAAAAATACTGTAAAATCTCATTACAATTAAGTAAAGTATTGCGAAGATAATGAATAATATATTTTTATCTAAGGTAAATTTCAAATTAATTAAAAAAATATTTTTTTCAAATAAAATCATTAGAACTAATTAAATCAATTAAATACCCTTTAACAAAGAAAATCATTAAAAACTTTACTTAATCCAAACAAAAAGGGGATAGGAGGCCCGAAATGAGACTGAGCTTCCCCTCACTTCAAAGGTTAATCGGGCCCTGGGTCGACCAGTGGAGGCATTAGGAATTAATGCATCGCTAAAAGATTAAAAATTTCTTTCCGCAGAAAGGCCTGTGCCACCGCCTAATTACCATGCTTAATGGACATGGGCACCGGCACCATAGGGCAAGGGGGGCTGTGGCCCCCTCTGGATTTTTGTATGCAGTGTTTTCCCTTGCTTTTTTGCTCTTTTCAACATGATAACTATACGTTAAAGTAGTCTTTGCCCCCCTTGAGTAGTCTTCCCCCCCCTTGAGTAGTCTTTGCCCCCCTGGAGTAGCCTTTGCCCCCCCTGTGAAATATTCTGCCGACGCCCATGTTAATGGCTGCATCATGTGTTTTTCATAATATTTTGGTATCAAGCTCTTCACCTGTTTTTTTTATCACGAGCCGCCACTGGGAGTTAGTGAGGAAGGTTTGTTTGGAACATCAAAGAGAGTAGGTATTGCATCTGGTTTTAAGCATTTCCATCCATCTGCACGATACTTAAACTGGGATTCCTCAAAATGGCACTATACAAAGAAAATAAACATATTACTCAAGAAAGAATATTAAGCAATTGGAACAGTTTACATCACAGTGTTTATGATTTAATTTTCCAGTTAGATATTTTTCAGAAGGTTCTCTCTTTTCTGCCTCTTGCTCTTGCAACATCTGCTTTGTTTTGCTTGCTGCATTTCCATTTAACATTCTAAATTTATCTACATTAAGTATAATTATTACTTTAAAACAAATAAAAAATATAATACATCATTCCAAAAGCAAATAAATGCCTAATTTTGTTCATATTTATCTAGTTTGTTTTTAAACATATTTAATATTTCATATCATATAAAATCATATCATATCGTGTAAATCTTCAGCCAATAAAATACTGCAAAATTTAATATCTAATTGTTTCCTTTATATACTGCCCACCAGTGGAGTGGGCAGTGAGCACTGGGAGATAGTCAGTGTGTAGGACCCGGGTTTGAGGCTTGCTGGGTGACCCTCAATCTAGCGGTCTGGAGTTTTGGGTGGTTTTCTTCAAATGTAACGTGAATATGCACTGGAACCAACATAAAAAGTCCTCCACTCAAGGCATCCTCTTGCTAGGCAGATCACCCTCATACAGTGTTGCCATAATCAATCAAACAACCAACCTTTATACATTATTAATCACCCTTTTAAATATTTGTCGAATGATGATAATTGTTTTTTTAGCAACTATTATTTATATATTTTTAAAATTGGCAGTTAATTGACTTTACATATTTATGAACACTTAATATTATGAGGGATTTTTTTTCTGGTTACTGTTTCATATTTAAATGAGTTAGTAATAGTAAGGTTAAAGTAATGTGTCATAAGATTTAAGAAAAATTGAAAAGCAACAGAATTTAGATTTAAATCTGAGCATACCGAATACCAACTGAATATTCGGTGCATCTCTATTACTTTGACAGCTATTTTTTTTTTTTTTTTTTTTTTTTTTTTTTTTTTTTTTTAACCTCAGACAATATAGCATCAAAGAATCTGTCTCTCTCTATATGTTTTAGTGAAAATCCATCACAAAATTCATAAAAAATTAACTGTTTCTAAAATTTATTTCCAATATTCCACAGCAAACAACAGCTACTATATTCAAGTATACAGCCAGAAATTTTAACAAAAATTTCCGAATAAACACTCAGGAATTGAGAAGGTACAGTCTCATATTTCAGCAGTTGAAATTAACTTTGTCTTAAACTCTTTTCCTGAAATATACAATACACCACAATTTCATAAATTCAGGGAAATAAATTTGTTTTATTTCTCCTTATTTGCAATATGATATACAAAATAGACTGTATATATATGCGTCCAGGCACAAAATGAACCCTCCCTTGAATGATTTCTCAATCCACCCCAGCTACTTACAGCATGTAATCTTTATAATAGAAAACAATAAAACGAAGTATCTTTTAAGAAAAACTTAGTGTAATAAATTACATAAGAAAATTTCTTCTCATATTCGTCTGTTATAAAGTAATTAAATTTATATAAGTATCTATTTAAGTAGTCACAACAAAAAACAGTTACAGAATAAGTATCGAAAAATTTACATGATTTTAGTTTCATAATTAACTCATATAAATTTATGTTTGATAATTAAACCAAATTCTACTACTTACTTACCAATAAGAATTTAAAAATTTCTTTAAACTGCCTAGTTTATGTTAGTTATTTTTTTAATGATCTAAATTTATGTTTGATAATTATAATCAAAATCTTCTGTATAAAAAAATTCACTAGTTAAAATATGATTCAAAATAAAAATAGTACTTTATTTGCATTTAGATAATGCAGAATGTAAGCAAAATTTCTTTAAAGTAAACATAATTAGTGACAAACTTTAATATTTTATGATTGCGAAAATAATATTAGGTATACAACAATATTCAAGATGCTTAATTAAATTTATTAACATATATATGGTCTATTGCTTTTTTAAACACATTTTTTAATGCTAAAGAACAAGGTTTTGTTTACAGACACAACAAGTAGCTTTGGCGAGCTTTGGCGATAATTGTGAAATTATCATTAAATACATTTCGAAAAAGATTTTACTTGTTTTGCTGTTATTAACTTAATTAAACTTCAGTTGTTCTTTCAGAAGGGAGATTTGCTTTCCCCATACGTGTACTGAAGACTGATTCGAGATCTTGAGTTCAAATACTTAATTTAAAAAATGAGTTCAAAAAATTTTTGAAAAATTTATTAAATGGAATTCCTTTTATTTTCATGAAAGTGTTAGGTTAAAAAAGCACATTTTAAAATCTCAATTCTAAAATTTCTGAACCCCTTTATTATACTGACGGAGTGAAGGATTTTGTGTCCCCCCGTTCACCTCCGTAAGGATACGAGCCCCCCCAATAATTTTTACAAGTCGGCGCCCGTGGATGTTTGATTTGACTTTATATGCCATTTTTGCATTGCTAATAATTTTATAAATCTTCTTACAAGCTATATTTTGCTGCAAGTGCGCATTTATAGTTATGTAATTTTCCTAGTTACTACCTTCAGATACTCCTTTTCAATCAGCATCTATGATTTATCTATATTCATTTTGAATACTTTGTAAAATACAGCTATCTATTTAGACTATCTCCTTTCTATTTTTATTTTAATTTCCCAACATTTTCAACAATAATGTTCAAATTACTTCTGCCTAGTGTTATCGTGTTGCTGCTGCTGCTGTTTTTATTTAATCAGTGTAAAAAACAACTTTTTTCTGTATATTTGGATTACTTAATTAGTTACAATTATCTAAAATTTGTACAGTTGCTAACTACTTTACTTTGCTTGCGATGCTTTTATTATAATGTGCTGCCCTCTTTTGGCAATCGTAAGAGTTATTTCCACTATTGGTAACCACACAGCGACGTTTTTAAATATAAAAATAATATAGTACTTTGACATTGATGTAATGTACAGCTAATAAGCCATCTTTATTAGAAGACCTTAATACTTATTAAGTTACTCATTTTATTCTAGTTTCCGTTAGTAATATTTTTGCTCTTATTTTACTCCAGTTACTCTTCGCTGTATTTTATTTATTTTTTAAATTCATATTTCTACTTTTTGTCATGTGTATGTAATTTTCTATTTTTCTTTTTGTAAATATATTATTCTACTCCAGACTTTCATACAATTTACTGTTATGTGTTTGTTTACATTTATAAGAAATTATTGCTAGCTTTGTTTTGTCACTTAAAATTTAGTATGTACCCCTCACTTTTTTATGAATGGTAGATTATAATAATTTAGCGCCTGGCAAACAAGGAAATAATACTTTCCTTATGCTCGGTACAAGAAAATTAATGATGATAAGGATTATCTTGGATCGAAAGCCTGCGACTTATCATCACTTACTAATATACATCAATTGCCTACTCTTAAATTTATAAAATGCACATCTTCTCGCTGTAAAACTTGTCCTTTTGCTGATACTACAAATATTTGTAATAGTGGGTCTAATTTAAGCACGTTTTGCAAAGTATACAACTGTATCTATATGTTAACCTGTAATCAATGTAAAATAGCTTATATTGGCCAAACTAGTAATCCTTTACACCTACGTATTAATCTACATCGAAATAATGTTAAGAACTATCCTACTAATCTTTCTGGTAATAACTTTGAGTATGAACATTTTCATATGCATGGGTTCAATAATATTAATATCACTATTCTTTCTATAAAGAAAAACCATAATGAACGTTTATTTTTAGAAAACTACTTCATCCAATTTCATAATACTAGTTATCCGTATGGTCTAAACCAATTAGTTCATAATAAACAATTAATATATTATACTAGCACTACTAACATAAATAAATATTCTCCAATCTATAATACTTTAAACTTGTCTATATATAATAAAACACTTAGAACTTCTAGAGGTAAACGTAAAAAGTGTAATAGTCCTAAGTATTCTAATAGTTATATAAAATCTGCTATTTTAAAATTACATAATTACTATACCAGTACTTATAATTGGAGTAATATACGTACTTTCATTTACTCCATTAAAAAGAAACTTTTAGTTAAGTATTTTTCTATATTTTCAAATCTTAACATTTCTGGACATTTTTCTCACCTATTCTTTGATCTCATTGTTGCACGAGCCACTGCACTTACCGTAAACCTAACCAATAAAAGTAATAATACACCTTCTAATTCTAACTTATTAATTACTTTCACAAATCCTGCAATCAATAACTTAAACTTCAATACTATATTTTCTACTAATAACACTTACTTTCCCATCAAAAATGTCATTATTAAAAAGTCCTTTAAATATCCCCTACCCTTTGGTAGGAAACTATTTAACTATAACTCCTTTTCAAAAACATATAACCCTTCTGATACACCACCCTGTATATGCAATGATAATCACTATAGGAACTTCATTAATAGGGATTATGGACACATCACTACTGGGGATCTTGCTATCGTAAAAGATATTAGGTTAAAAAAAACTCATGCAGAAGGGCTCTAAACACCGTATTCCTTCAAAACACTCTCTTAGTGGCATTGTAACACAATTCACTTATGATTTAGATTTCTATATATATAATACTGCCTTAAAATACAGCACTCCTATTGAAGCCTTCACTACCTGGAAAGTAAAAGTACTTTCAATCTTTAAGCAAAATATTGCTAAATATGTAAAATATAGTTCTCCTGTCAATAGTCAATTTCATACTTTATAAAGCAGTATTTCATAATTACTTATGTAGATAAATCATCCAATAACTATGCTTTTATTTGTAAACAGTTATATCATAGATTGTTAGTCTCTACAATTGTAAATAACAGTATCTATTCCTCTACTAATTTGTCTACTGTAGTTTGTAACAAAAAAATTCTGGCTTTCTATAAACTTCTCAACCTACAACATAATAATCTAAACTATCCTTATATTGTACTAATCCCTAAATTTCATAAATCGCCTTTAAAGTTTCGAACTGTTACAATAGGATGTAATACATATAGCAATGTAGCAAGTAAACTTCTATTAAAGATACTGTCTGTTATGCATGAGTATTATATAAAACGTAATGATTACTCTATAGGAAATAGTTATGATCTACGCAATACAATATGTACTATTAGTAATATTACCTCTTTATATACCTAATTTTAAAGATCTATTCAACAATATTCCTCTTGACGACCTTTACAATGTAATTAATGAATTATTTGAAACTTGTGTTAACAATATTCAGCTCCCTTCCCATGTTGATGTAACTTATTTCAGTTGTCTATCTAAATTTATTATCTATAATAATTTTATTCTACATAACAATAAAATATATCTACAAAATCATGGTATACCACAAGGTGGTTCAGCATCTAGTTACCTTGCAGATCTTTACTTATATTACTATGAAAAAGAATATACTAATACACACATCATTCTTAAACGATATATAGATGATATCTTACTTGTAAACACTACTAATAATAATAACATTATCTTCCCCATAAAATATCCATCTGCTCTGGAATTAATTAAAAATGATATGCTTAACAATTCTGTTAGTTTTCTAGATCTAAGTATCTCCATCACTCCTAGAAATAGCCTTAGTTTCAATATATATGATAAGCGTAAAGATTTTAGCTTTAAAGTAAATAGCTTTACTCATTTTTCCTCCTGCTTACATAAATCTGTATTTCGCAATATCATCTATAATCACTGCTGTAGAATCAAGTTTCTATGTTCTGATGATTTCAAAGTCTCCAATTTTAAATCTCTATTTCTGTCAGCTAGACAATACAACTATCCCACTAAGTTCCTAAAATCTATTATATACAATTCTTGATAATGATGTGTCTAATGTCTTTGTTAATTTACTGGAGGTTGGGTGGGGTTTTGGTTTTAAGGTTGTAATTGGATGGTTGGGTCGGGCGGAGGAAGTTTTTCTCATTTATATAAAAAAAAAAAAGTAATATGTTTAAAAACAATTTGGATGTGTATATGCATGCATATATATATCTGGAGGAATTAAAAAAAAAAAAAAAAAAAAAAAAAAAAAACGGGGTTCCTATATTGTGATTATTCTGTCCTAAACATTATTTTTCTTTTTTCTTATTTACTAGATTAATCTTCTGTCATACAATAACTTATTATACATACTTTGTCAATAATAATAATCATTATATTTTTTAAACAATATGTTATATTTAATTTTGCTATACTATTTATTTTATTCAATCTTTTAAATTTATTATTATTCAATATATATTTATTATATTAATATACCTGGATATTCTTAAAATTTAATAATATTACCTTTTAGTATTTGGCAACTCCAATACTTTCTTCTTTCCACTTTTACACTTTTATTTAGTGGCAACACCATTTTTCACTTTTTACAATTCTTAGCATTGGCAACACATATCAATTGTTCAAATAAAATTTCCATGTGCTCAAGGTCTGGTATGTAAAATTATCTTTCTAATTTTTGTTATCTTTTTGATTTCTTCTTTCCTTTATATAGTAGGGTAGGGCCCAAATGTGTGGAGTTAATATCTCTTCTGATATGCCACACAACCGAAACCCTACTATTTGGTTTGCTGTAAATTATAATCCACTGTTTGTGGCCCCTGACGATGGTGACAGTGGTTATAATTTCCGTTCCATTATATTATCACAATAATTCTTGCACTTTATTTGGATTCAAAATCTGGTTTCTAATTCTTGCTAATAGCTGTTATTTTTATGCGAGATATGTCTTATTTGTAGTATGTTTTGTGTTTTACTTGTTAGTTATATAAAAACTATAAATTCGGTCTTCGGGCCTCGTCAGGGGAGACACCCCTGAGCCCCCCCCCTAACTTTTTAGTTTCATTATTGCCATATTAAAACAATATTAATTGACTATCATTTTATCTCTCACCCGTTTTTCTTTTATTCTTCCTTTACATTTATTTCATCGACTGGAAGTAGGAGGGTTTCCTGATCTTTCCCTGCAATTGCAAATGTGGGTCGATGATAATTGAAGTAACTTATATAATTTTTAGTATCTATCTTAATACACCAAAAATCTTGCTTTTCGTATTGGATATTGTTGAGAGAGCTTTAGGCGAGTAGGGTTGCTGTATTTCGCCTGGTAACCCTATTGGCAAGTCAACCAGAGTGGATAAGAATCCCAGACTGTTAGGCTTATGTTTAAAATTATTCTTTTTTCCACTTTCACATTCTCTAGCCCAGTGCCCGATGCGTTTACACCTTTTACAAGTTATTCTTGATGCATCCTTAATTTCATGAGTCAGCTGGCCCGAGTATTTTCCATAATTTTTATTTTTAGACGCAGGTTTTCTAGGAGCAGCTACGAAAGCACCTGAGTCTTCCGCTTGTCTGTCATTCTTACAGCCTGGCATTTGATTCTGAGTATTTCTGGCTTCGGTAGCTCAGCTCTTGATTCCATAGCACATCGGAAATTGTCGAAAGTAGTAGAGAGGCTATATATCAGCATTACAATCAGCACATCGTCGTCTATTTTAATATCCATGTCTGAAAGTCTGTCCACTATGTTGAAGAATTTTCTCAAATGGTCGTGAATTCCATTAGACGAGTCGGGTATCTTATATTGAATTAAAGATTTCATTAATGCAGCTTTACGAGCAGGTCCTTTCGACTGATAGACTTCTGACAGTTTTTTCCAGACATCTCATGAAGTGTCACAATTTTTTATTTCTTTGAGTTCAGATGGCGATATACATAGAATTATATCTGCTTTTGCTTTTTCGTCCATTTGGATCCGCGTATCGAACACTTCTTGCGATTTTTCGTCATTTTCCAAAACTTCAGGTTTAGGCTTTGAACCTGATGCATAAATCTAGGCATCACTCTTTATTAAAAGTGCTTTCATTTGCATTTTCCACGTTTCGTAATTTTCTTTGTTCAGCGTTTCAATTCGCCACGTTCCAGTCGCCATTTTGAGGATGAATGATGCAGCCTTGAAACGAACGTTAAAAATCAGCATATAAATAAATTAATCCATCTGGTGTCCATAACCTTTTAGAAATGTTACCAGACTTACGGCACAAACATAGTAAGCGTGGGATTTCAACATAAGATTTTATTAGAACGGAAGAAACAGGCACATCACATAACAAGGTAACATCAAGAAGGAAAAAAGTATAGATTTGTTTGTGTTTGTGAGATTATGGCCGATTAGCTACGTGTGGGCTCTAGGCCGATGGGTCGGATGCCCTTCGTGGGGGTCTTTCTAAGGGGTCTTAACACGTATTTACGCTGAGTGAAAAATGTATAGAAGAAGTGAAAAGAATGCGTGCGCGAGCACAGTTACAGTTAAGTAGATAAATGTTTATTGAGGGATACGGCATTCAGGAGGATAAGACATTGCACAATAAAAAAATTAACAATTCAATACTCAACAATTTATTCTTACTTTTATGTCGCATTTTTGGGACACATTTTTGGGACAATTTTTAATAAAGGGGGTGAGAGATAAAATGACATAGTCATTAATAAATCATAAAATATTTTTCTATAACAATGGAAAAAATACTGTACTAAAACAGATGAAATTTGAGAACAGTTATTTTTAACTCTTGAAAACAAAAAGCAAACAGTGCAATAAGTATAATTAATAAAATAGATAAAAGGCCTTACTTTTTTCCTCTTATCAAAACAACTCTACAGCCACTGGTATCACTGGGGATCGAATCAGCTTTTAGCAGTAGAGTCTGTGTGTACGTCCAAAAGAAAGTTCATTGGAAGGATTGGAAATTGCAAATCTATGATTTCACTAAAAAAAAAAAAAAAAAAAAAAAAAAAAAAAAATTCTGATGTGTCCAACACATGACTTCCTTGCACGTCTATTAAATCAAAAGTATTTTCGACGCACTTCCTCAAAACTTATTTGTTTGAAAGAGATAAAATATCAATAATAGTAAGGTTTAGCGATTTCTAGCCAAATACTTCGATATCGCCAAGCTGAGTTCAATTTGAAAGATTTCCTTCTGACACTTTATTTGGCGATTTTTCACCAAAAACCGACAAACTTGAGATAGATTGCGAGATTTTGGGGATAGCCAAAGTAGTCATTGACCACAGACTTTCAATGAATTGACTGTCCATACACCTCAATGTATTTAAAGTCATTTGGCTCACCCTGTAAATAAATTCCCAGTCGATTGCTGTCAAAAAAGATATTGAAAACAGTTAGATATTACAATAGTTCTAAATACAAAAGTTCAAAATTCTACGGGTTAAAGTTTTAGAGTTATACAAAATGCGAAATAATTTTTGGCGCCAAATTTGGCGATATTTCCGCGAAACTCGCCAAGGTCGCGGACAGACGCCGAGATTTTGGGCATGTACCAAACAATGACTGTCTACAGTTGTATTATATTGAAGATGTCCATAGACATTAAAGTACTGAAATTCTTTTCGGTGGTCCTGTAAATAAAATCTCCAGTAGATTGGAACCAAAAATCGAGATACACAACTAGATGTTGCAACAATCTTATATGAAATTTCATAATAGTTTTTGAGATTTGAGAGTTAAATATGCACACACGTACACCAAAAGTCGCCAAGCTTGGCGACTTTTGGCATAGTTCTTGAGGGAGGCACGTGACCGTGGTCGGACCATTACCTAACTTATGTGGTAGGACGGTATTGTGCTTGAAATGGATGAATGCCCCTAAAATTGCCATTGACCGTAATGTATTGGAAATCTTTTGAGTGTTCCTGTAGCAGAACTATAAATGATAAAGACACTTTTTTAATGGAGAAATTCATTTTGTAACTCTTAACAGCACACTTCTGAGTCGTTTGAAATAACCCAATACCTCTAGAAAAAGCTTTGATGAATTTCGGCCCATAGAGCGTAATGTATTTCGAATCTTTTGACTGTCCTGTAGATAAACTATCCAGTCGAATGGAACCAAAAGGGGAGGTGCACAACTAGATATTACAACTATCCAAAATATGAAGTTTCGACATTCTACGCCTAATAGTCCGTGGAATTCTCCGCCGGTGGTTCACGAGATCGTCGGTTGTTAGCTACCAACTGGGCAGAACCAGTTGTTTGGTTACCGACTGCGATAACAACTCCGGAGGGAAACGGGAGGTCTTTTAGCCAATCACATGAACCCCTTGACGCTCCTCCTTAAAACTCCACCTCAAGGCGGGGCAAAGTTAACGACTGCGAAAAATTAACGACGAGCGGAGAATCCAGCTGAGTGTTTGAGATATGCGAGTTTAATGAATTTCGGCCCATAGAGCGTAATGTATTTCGAATCTTTTGGGTCCTGTACATAAACTATCAAGTCGAATGGAACCGAAAGGGGAGGTGCACAATTAGATGTTACAAGAATCCTAAATATGAAGTTCCAACATTCTACGACCAATAGTTTTTGAGATATGCGAGTTTAATGAATTTCGGCCCATAGAGCGTAATGTATTTCGAATCGTTTGGGCGTTTCTGTACATAAACTATCCATTCGATTGCGACCAAAAGGGGAGGTGCACAACTAGATCATAGAACAATCCTAAATATCAAATCTCAACATTTTACGACCAATAGTTTTTGAGATATGCGAGTTACATACATACGTACGTACGTACAGACGGCATGGAAAAACTGGCCACAATAGACTGGCCGCTGGTCAAAATGAGTTGCAGACGCGTTTATAGGATCGTGCATGCTAGCTTACGATGAGATACATCGAAAAAATTCTTAAAATTAAATTTAGAGGTAGTCGAAATTTGGCCCCCAAAATTTTTCGGGATCACATTACTTCCTTATACTACGTACAAGGAAGTAAAAAAAAAAACTCCACAGCCACTGGACATTAGCAGGGCTTGACTGTCAAGAAAGATTTGACGGTCAAAAACTGAAGCGGCCGACTTTGATTTTCAAAGGGTCTTTCCAATAAGCAAGGAGAGGCATCATTTTTAATTTAAACAAAACAACATTTCCCCCCTCAAAGTGCAACTATAATGGATGTCTTCTCCTTAACGAATTCCTGACAAAAAAACCCAAATGATCAGTACATTGTAGTATTTTCTCCAGACTAATACTTTATTTAAAATTTACCGATTTGACACGAAAACTACTTACCTGTACTCATACACAAAACAAGTTAATATTTCACTGCAGGATACAGATATTCGGCTGGTAAAATTCATTTAACAACCAAACTTGACACGCAGACAACATTTATTTAGCTTAGCTCTTTGTAATCCATTCTTTGCAGCTCATTCAATAATCCCTCCAACCCTCTTGGACATCTTCCGCGTTCTTTGTCGGGTATTTCCCCCCCAACCAGGTAGCGAAAAATTAACAACCGACTTGAAATATAAAACATCATGTTACATACAAAATTTTTTAAAGCTCCCTTCCCTCACAAAGTCAATATGCTTGCGGGGATAACTAGTCCTAGTCTATTTAAATGAACACAGATGTGACTGATTTTTGAGTTAACGGGAGATAAAAGGGCCGCATTCGGCATTTAAATCACTCCAATTTTTCACAGAATCTTAATGGTCATTTAGTGATGACAACATGTTCTTAAGTTTTGTTTGCAAGTCCAGAAAAACGATCATTTTATGCCTTGTTAAAAAGCCGCTTTTCTTGCGAGATGTGAAATACATTACAATGAAACTCATTTTCTATTTTCTGTAAACTCTCTTCTCGCGGCACTTTCGTTAATGAAGTAAATAAAAAACTTTGTAAAAAACACACATAAGATGTTATAGGTAAGAAGATACGCACGTTTCAACCAAAAACTGTTTTGGCCTTCATCAGTCCAAGCCCTTCGTTGCAAGCAACACAGGGAACTGTGTTGCTTGCGACGAAGGGCTTGGACTGATGAAGGCCAAAACAGTTTTTGGTTGAAACGTGCGTATCTTCTTACCTATAACATCTTATGTGTGTTTTTTACAAAGTTTTTTTATTTACTTTATTGTTTAACACCAGTATTTTGAGTGTTTTTTCCGTACTTTCGTTAATGTTAGCGACCTGTTAAATTTACAGCATTCTGAGCTCAATGCTCGTGTTTTTCATTGACTTGGACAGAAAATTTAAAATTTTTAAGAGTCCAGTATGCTATTTTTATTTTTTTATTTTTTATATTTATATTTATTTTTTTTTGGGGGGGGGAGGGGGGGTGTTGTTATTGTAAATATTTTTAGAAAAGTAATGTGCAAAAAGATATTTCACAATTTGAGGAGCCGGAACGACTTTTAACGTGATTTCATTAACCAAAAGCTTGGCATAAGCGGGAGACAGGGGTCGATACAAACAAAAATTGGGTCCGTTTCGTGGCCCTTTCACAAAATTACAATCGATTTAAAGGGAAGCTCTTCACAAAAATACAGTCGATTATAACTGCCCTTCATTGGCATTTTACCCTACATTTTAATGTATTTCATCAATTAACAAAAAAGTGACTTTTATTAAAATTTAGTTTGAACATTCACAAAAATAAGGGCTGAAATTCACAAAATTAAGCATTGAAATTCACAAAAATATGCAGTTTTTACAAAAATGGGACGCTAGAAAATATTCCTGGATCCACCCCTGATAAATTACCCAAACAGCACAGCAAACTTGCATCAAACTTGCAGTAAGCTTGATTTATCAAGTCAATAAACTTGAATTAAGCTTGAAAATCTCAAGCGTGTAAGCTTAATGCAAGCTTGAATCAAGTGTTCAAGTTTACACTTGCCCAACTTGCATTAAGCATTTTGGCATAGCAAGCTTGAATCATGCTTGACATAGCAAGATTAACTTCAAGCTAAAAAAATTTCCAAAAAAAAAAAAAAAATCCTAAATAAACCGTCGGCGAACTCGCCCCGCATATTTTATTTCCCCCCTCTACGCTGAAATTTTAAGTTATTTTAATCTGTTTCCATAAAGCGTCCGCGGCTGGGATCGAACTCAAGACCCAAGGTTTGGAAAGCCAGCGTCCTAACCACTCAGCCAACCTGACTTGCGCTGCTACGACTAAAGTTTGAAGTGACTGTTATGGTTATCACGCCGTTTTCTGGTGAGATTGACCAGTAGCCGATGCCGATTTGTTTCTTTTATTTTTCCATGGGATGAATCGAAATTAAAATAATTTTATGTGTGATTTATAGACTCTACTAATAGGGAAATAAGCATAATATAAACTTAAAAGCAGCACACGTTTTAAAACTTTTAATATCGCAACACTCATGTTGGGCAATATTGGCCAAAATCGAGACAAACAACTGATTTTGAAATCAATTTTGTAGTATATTTGTATTTTATTTTGAAGAATTTCAATATTTGGAAATATAGATTCTTTTTTTTTTTAATTCTATGGTCAAGTACATTTATGACTGATGATAAATTATTTGTTAGGTGGATGTGGCTTTCCAAATCCACTAATCAAGTTGTATTCAAGCTTGACAGTTCAAATGACTTCTCCAAGCTTGATGCAAGCTTAAAATGAATTGAACTCTCAAGCTTGTATTAATACGTCAAATTCAAAGAAATGTCAAGCTTGATTTAAGCTTATGTGCTGTCCGGGTATGTAAGTTTTTAAGTTGAAGACGTTTTCACGAAAAAAAAAGGGGGGGTATATAAATTAGGTGAATGTACATATACTACGTACTAAAGAAAACTAATATTCTGAGATATTATCTTAGCTAGACTTTTAAACGAATTTTTTGAAATGCTAGAAAATAGAATTATATGCACATCTGCAGATCGTTATAAACAAAATCTGTGAAGGTCCCCCTTCTGTGTCGAATGTTGCTTCTCCGTATTGCTCGGGAGCAACGCTGTTAGTAGGAAGTATTGAGGTGATTTGTTGCTATATTTTTCTAATGCATGAAAATGTAAAAGGGTTAAAGGTATCGAAATACTGACTTAGATAGTACTGCAACTAGAGTTTACGTCTCTCACGAAAAACCAACTAGAACGGCCTCCTCCCATGGATCCATAACTTATTTTGGAGCCCCCTACCAAGTCTGGGGCACGTGCCCCTAGTTGCCCCCCTGGCAGCAGATATAAATCATATAATCGCAGACCGTTTTTTGTTCTCTTAAACTGTGTCGCATTTGAATTCGCAATTAATCATCTGTCAAGTCAAGTAAATTGGGCACGATCATAAAAGTGTATTTTTTCTCTGCTACTGACCTTCAAACACCAAAATTAGGTTCACTAAAATATAAATGAGAAACTGGCCCCAACCTGTGGCAGGTAAGCGGGGACAAGCACCGGGAGACATTCTAAAAGGAATGCCAAAATCAGTTATAATTTCTTGGGATGGGGCACGGCTCCATGTGAGGGGGCACACGATACTAATTATGGGTTGCCTCGGGTGACATAAACTCTAATTGCGGCATTGCCTGTGAAAATGATCTCTTTTGGGTCACTATTTACAGCAACAGGTCTTTTTTTCTAACGCTGAACAATTGATTTCAGACAAGTTTAAAATCGCAGTCCCTTGATTTTTGTGTCCCTGAGAAATTGTCTACTTTGGCCATTTTGTAGAATCTGCAATTGTTCCCGTTGGGTTGAAAAGCTTCTGTGATTCTATTCTTTTGTTGAATCTTGCAGGGGGAAAAGTTTTTTCTTTTTTTTTTTTTTTTTAGAATCTGATAGTATATTTGGGTTATAAATGCATGATCTGTGTTCAAAATCTTGACTTTGCCTCCTGACTTTTTAGACTAGGGGGGCAATTTTTACAACTGCAGGGGCAGTTGCCCCCCTCAGATTACGCCTATGCACTCTTAGCATAACATTTGCGTTTTAACAAAACTAAACAAGCTACGAACCACTTTGGTATTTTAAATTAAATAAAAAAGATAAACTTACAAGAAAAGGCATTTTCTAAGGTGACAGTAAAAATTTTCAATAATAAAATCGAACTTACAAGGCAAATTTGAGCAGACGATCCGGGCGTCCAATTATCTCGTCTCATGTTGATCAACCATTTTCTTCTTTTTTCTTCATCTTTAGGGAATTTAGCCATTCTAAATCCGTTTCTTGAATGATTAGAACAATTTATGGCGGCACATCCACCCATAATAACAAATTTATTGGTTTAAAATGCAGAATAAGAAGACCATGCGGTGTCGCCAAGGACTGCTGCTAAGCCTCTAGTTAAGCCTAATGTGGGCAACTTTCAGACGGCGTAGGTCAGCTCTGTATATAGGAGCCTTAGTACTAGTGGTGTGTCGTTCCGATCGGAACGGATCCGGATGTGGACCGGGTTCGGAGCGGATCCATCTCTAAAAACGGACCCGCTCCTTTCGGTCATTTGGTTCCGAAATCAGTCATTTCGGTCCGGACCCGTTCCTTTCGTTCATCCGGTTCCGAAATCAGTCCTTTCGGTCCGAAATCGTTCCTTTCGGTCCTTTGGTTCCGAAATCAGTCATTTGTGTCCGGATCCATTCGTTTCTGTCATTCGGTTCCGAAGTCGGTCCATTTCTGTCCGAACCCGCTCTTCTGTCATTTGGATCCAGATCCGTTTCAAAATCTGTCCGGTTCCCTCTTGCTGAAATCAGTATGCTGAGGATGTTGCGTTCGGAGAATTACAGGGAGGGGGGTGGGGGGTTAAAGAGGTACCGGAGTTTCACTTCCTGTGGAAAGATAATGTCCCATCCCAACACGTCTAGTTGATGCCGGGGGCGGTAGACATTCCAAAGGAGAGCGATGGTCATTCATTATTAGTGAGATAAGATGAGTGCTCATAGAAAGAAATCGGGAGATAAATTGCTTTTGAGAATGTCAACATTTGATGTAATGTAGGACTGGACAAGGGATGCGATATCTCTTAATTTATTGATTTGTGAGTCGAATTCAGTGTTACGGGAAGTTATTTTATCATTTTAGTTAGGCGGGATGGAGTTTTTAATAGTTGGGATTAGATTTTCTCACAGTTTTTGAGGGTTGGCTGATCAGCTGTAATTTGCCAGGTGTGGGGGGAAAAACATGGACTGGAAAAACGCGAACCGTAAAATCGGCCAAATGATAATTTTTACTAAAAACTGGACATAAACATTCTGTGTTTTGTAATATACATGAGGATGAGGAATATATTTAATTGGGTCTTATGCCAAATTTCTTTTATTTTGGGGTAAAGGGGTAAACTTTCATGTTCAGTAGATCTGGGAGTGAGAAAGCTATTGTTATTAGGATTTCCTAAGCACGTAATAATATGAACCATAGGGAAAGCGTCGGGGGGGGGGCACAAGGGCCCACGTACCCTCCCCTATGCCCCCCTCAAAATTCGTGTCAAAAAATTTTTAAATAAAAATTTGCTTAAAAATTAAAAAAAAAAAACTTCCCTTTTCTGCTCTTAAATCCGATATGTGCCCCACCCCTGCAAACCTTTCCTGTTGCTCTCCAAAATTTCAGTAGGTCTGGAAGCAATAACACTTCCTTTCTATTATTATTTGGTTTTCCTAAGCGTATAATACATGTGAATCATAGCAGCAGTTTCGGGGGGGGCGGTGTAGGGGGATCGTCCCTCCCAACTTCATCTCAAACTGTTTTTAAACAATCTTTTAAAGCTAATGTTATTAGGTCTTCTTAAGCATATAATACATATGAACCATAGGCGTAGTATCGGGGGAACACAGGGGGCACTTGTCCCCCTGTGCCCCCCAACTTTGTCTCGAAATCTTTTCATTTTAAAAATTTGTTCGTCGGGTCGTTTCAACCGATCCAGCTAAAAATGCAGAAGGAAACTACATTCTTCCTCTTGACAAAATGTTGTAAAAAAAATTCTCCACTGCGAGGGTTGCTTAATTTAAACAAAATTATTTTTTTAAGCCCTTGGTTAAACAATATTTTTAATTTCAAATCTGTTGTACTGGTTAAAGCTTTTCAATAATAGGGTTTCTTTTCAATAAAGCTTTTCAATAAAACTTTTGTTTCTTTATTTTAAATTTTTAATGCAATGCAATATATTTTATGCAAAAAAGGTTTTATTTGGTGAATAAAAGTGAATAATGTTTTCCCTTTTCATAATTAAGTAACTCTCACAGCTTTACATAAAGTTATATTAATTGTTAAAATAGATTATTGTATCCTTTTCTTAATTGTCTTTTATTCAGGTATTTTCGAAATGTGTTCCTAAGTTCTAGAAAAATAAGGCTGCCACTATTTCTGCAGTAGTATAATGGATTCTTGGTTACTGTGGTTAAGGGACGAAGATACACGAAGGCTGTCGGCCGTTGGGGAGAGATGCCTTGGGTGGGGAACTTTTTAAGGGGTAATAAACTTTTTAAGGGGGCATTCGCGTTACATATGGAGTGAAACACACCAAATTTCAGACCATTAGAGCGACAGCTTCCCGTAATGGATGGGGTGAATCAAATTTCCATTCTAGAGGATTTTGAAACCTTTTGCGATAATCTTAGTTAAAATGTTTCCAAATTTTGTCTGTAGATGGAAATGAAAATGTTAAGGAGCAGTGTCAGTTCTGGAAGCTGAAAACTTAGATAATATGCAAAATATTTAAATTTACGATAAATTCTAAAACTCACTTAAAAGACAAAACTTGAATTTTTTTTATGCCGTGATTTAGCTGAGTATTTATATTCAAACGTTCAACTGAAATCACTAAGTAACAAATATTATATGTAGAGGTTTATTTTAGGCACTGAGACTTTTGGAAATTAAAGTTTTTATAAACGATTTTGAAACAAACGACTGTTCATTGTTCACATTCTGAAATTGTATACTTTTCATTGCGTTTTCAGTATTAATGCAATTTCTCAGAAATGGTCGGTTTCGGATGTCAGTGCTATAAAAGTAAAATTTTGAAAGGCAACGTTAAAAAAAAAAAAAAAAACAGCACTTCTTCCAAAGGCCGTACCTAGGAGGGGGGACCAGGGGGGTCTGCCCCCCGCCCCCCCCCCGAAATTTAAAATTTTGTCAACAAAACAATCATAATGAAGCCTTTTTGTGAAATATTGAGCCCTTTTTCACCTTTTGGTCCCCTCCCCCCCGAAATTTTTTTCTGGGTACGACCCTGCCTCTTCCTTAACACAACAACTGGAATTGCTTTTGTTATTCTTGATAAACTGTATTTAAGTAAAATAAAGAGATCTTTGGAGGAAAATTTAGCTTCTCGATTAAAATGCTTTAAAAATACTTCAAATGCTTTAAAAATTAAAATGCTTTAATGGATAACATTGGATTCTATTTTGTATGTATTTTGCATATTTTTTAATTCAAGAAGTATTTTGCATTTTAGTGTTTGAATCAATGTATTTTATGCTTCGTATCGAAAAAACATTTTCGGTGTATTTTGCCCAACACTGGTGAGTTGCAGTAGTCGTTACCCCCCCCCCTCATGAAAATTTTCTGGCTACGCCACTGCTAAAGACAGTGATAATTTGAGGCAAAGTATTCATCGGAAAAAAGTCAAAGGGATTTGGGAAGCGAATTTTATTCCTTGCTTTTCAATAATAATAATAATAATTAATTTGAGAAAATGTATTTAAGCTAATTGACTTTGTTGAAAAAGAAATTTGAAAAGATTTATAAGAAAGAATAACGTATTAATGTTCTTTTTATTTGTATATTTAGTGTTTAGTTGATGCATATTAATATTTAAAAAATCTAAAAATGACATATTTACTATAAAATAAAATTACTTTCATATGCGGTCAAACTCCGAGAGTGATAATTATTAAATGAAATTACCGTGTTTACTCGCATAATAGTCGCACTTTTTTGCCAATGATTCATGGTGAAAGGCTAGATGCAACAATTATGCGGTGAAATCTAACTAATCTAATCATAATATTCTCGAATGATAGAACACATTATTGGTATTATAATAAAATTACTAACTTAACAAATGTGTCCACATTATCTGCCGCGTATTAAATAATCTTTTCGTCACGTCAGTAGCACACAAAAAAGAGACAGCTATCTTTTTATAGTAATATTTGTATAGACATAAATGAAGAGGTCAAATACGTGACAGCGACTTTTGAGCGGGGAAAATATTTTGACGATTTCTCCTGCTTCAAAACGGGCATTCGACTAGTGAGGGCGACTATTATTACGCGAGTAAACACGGTTTTGGTTTAGATTTAATGTTAAAATGTTTGGCTTTTTCAATACCTATTTGAGTATTTTAAACTTTTGCTTACAGAAATTTAGATTTCTTTTACACATTGCCAACATATCTTTCTACCTTTTCTTTTAATGTAATAGAATTTATTTTTTAGCTTGTTAGTTAAAATGTGCGTGTCAATAGGCATATTCATAGAGACAATCAGCAATGAGTTAGTATTTATATCCTTCGGGAGCGGAGAGAGATTAACAAAGAGCCAGAGGGGAGGGAGCGAACAGTTGATCATCAGCTGGTAGCCTTAACAAAAGACCTGGCGTCCCTGGCGAGGGGATAGTTGCAGAAGTGCATAAAAGTATGATGATTTTTTAGGAGCATTTGGAATGTAGTCGAATAAAACACATAAGATATTTAAAAAGAATTTTAAATTATACACAATACTTTATTTAAAAAATTCAGATTTATTACATTTAAGCAGAAGTATTTATTAGAAAAGATAAAAAAGATTTTTGAAACTTTTTTTTGAAGGTGGGGAGGGGAAGCTAATTTTAATGGAAACTTTCAAAAGAGATAAATACTAAATATATTAATGTAACCCTGTTCGCGCCCCGTTTGGACGCACGTTCCATTCTCACTTCTATTATTTCATGCCCACCTTTCACTCAAAAGAGTAAATTCCTTCAATATTGTGCGCTTTTTCTCCGGTGCGCTTCTTTCAGCCACCGGGATAAGTTATTACCTATAGTAGGAAGTCCAAAATCCGGAAGTCTAATAACCGGAATAATTCATACTGTGTATTTTTATCTTCCAAAAATGTTATTTAAAAAATGAAAAACTAATCAGGATTTTTTATTTTGCCCACTTACAAAAAAAAAAAAAAAAGAAGAAAAAAAAAAGAGTAAACAACAGAGAAGGAAATAAATGAGTTATACTCGAATCCCGTTTTAACAAAGTCCAAGGGACTAGAGACATCATTTCGCTCTGACAAAATTTCGCTGTACTGATATTGCATCTCCATACTGTATAATTTGATTGGCGGGTGACCAAAGTCTTCGCAATAGCGAGATTTACGCTTTAACGGACTTCGCTAAAATTGGATTCGACTGTATTTATATTTTGTGTTATACATCTATTTAAAGCCGCTTGAATTGAGTGATTCACATATTTTATCAGGCTTTGCTTGCTCAGATTTTAATATGAATCCAAGACAGCGGCGCAAATCTAAAACAAATACAGAAATAGGAACAGAATGGCTAGTTCCATGCAAAAAAGATACACGGCCTTACAGATTTAACGCGCATGTTCCCCGTGTATAATGTGGTCAGGTCAGATTTTCTCCTCGGGTCCCACCCCTTCGAGGTGGGATTTTCTGGTGTAAAAATCGCTGGGTTTGGACCAAAAGACCCACCCCGTCAATCATAAATAATGTCATTACAAGGTTTAATGTCATTATTTATGATACGCATTTTTCGCATAATGCGAAAAGACTTGTCAAAATGGTAAAATATGAAACTAAAGTGTTTTCGTTTTTTTTTGCGAAAGCTTTCAGAGATAATTTGGAACTGAAATATTGAAGCGAAACAGGAATAAAAGTAAAAACTTCCTCTTATGGAATGATTATACAGAAGGGTTGTGGGCTTAATCTTTTATTTTCAACATTGAATTCAAATATATAAAATGCACGTCTATGATTTTCAAGACTACGGAAAAAACAATAGAGGAAAAGGAGATCAGACACTATATCCCGTCAAGAAAAATAGAATTACTCTTTTAGCATTTTACTAAAGCTTTTTTCCTAAAGAATTTTTGAGCTAAGCTTAAACCCTAGCCAATATGAATTATAAAGAATATAAAGACATGCACTTTGTAATTTTTATTTGAAGAAAGTAATGTTTTTGCAACATAGAACTACTTAGTATATACTCACTAAAATATTTAGAAATTTTACAACCATTTAAATATTTGATCTTAAGTTCTATGGCTCTATTATAAATGTCTGCGAATGCTGTGGTGGTGATACGCTTAAAAACTGCTTAAGTTAGCAAGTTATATCACAATGAATATATGCATACCACAAAATACAAATAAATAACAAATAGCATCTGGAATGAAATTGAGAGATAATTTATCTCTTTTTATATATGTATTTATTATAATTCTATTCGCAATGGTTATTTAATCTAGCAGAATGCAGAGAAATTTACTATTGCTTTCTTTTTCCGGAGGGGGGGGGAAGCTTTGATGATAAAATTATATAAATGAGAAAATATATGTACTAAATTTTTCATAGAATTTCGAACACGCGGAATTCGCGCAGAAGCGCGAAGACAATTAAGAAAATGTACGGAAATTTCTGAACACGCGGTACTTGAGTAAAAGCGCGGAAATTAGGAAAATGTGAACAGATTTTCAGGATGTGTGATTTTCAGGAATGGTTTTGCTATTTCTATTTTTACGAATTTGTTCATTGGCTTTATTTTATTTTTCCTTGTACAGTTTGAAATTATTTTAAGTTATTACGTTACAGCTTCTATTACTTACAATTTGCCAATTTAATTATTATTTATTATAAACAATATGCTGAAAGTATTTAGAAGCGAGGCAGAAAATGTACAAAGAGGTGTAAAAATGTGCAAGGAGGAAAATGTACAGAAACGCGGGAGGTTTTTTAATAAGTGGGATTCGCGCAAAAATAAGGAAGAAAATGTACAGAAACGCCAGAGATTTTTGAACACGCGTGATACAAAAATTCTTAGTATGCTATGTAAATGTACACCATAGCGACAGGTAAAGAGAGGGGGGGAGGAGAGTTGCGATCCCCTTGCTCCCATATATAAGAGTCCATACCTCAAATGTAAAAATCATATCTGAAAATTATTTACCGAATCATGTATCATTCAAAATGCTTTTTAAGTGTCTTATTTTAAAAAATATTTTGAAAAAAAAAGTCCCACCCCTTTATAAAAAAAAAAAATGTGTATATTGTGAAGTATGCCCTTTAAAAAAATGCAACATGCTTTTGTAGAGTGACACATTCACACAAGTAATACAAAGCTTGCTATTATACAAATGCTATCTACTTAAATAGAATTCCTTGTGCTTTACGCACTACAACAACTCACTCAAGAAAATAATACAAAATAATTTAACTATTTACATAACTATTAATTCATTAAATATATCTTAATATGCCATTAGAGTTTAATTAATATGTTTTATAAAACAAGGACCAGTTGTTTATGTTGGAGAGGAGGGTGGGTGGGGTGGGGGGTGGAGGGTCGAGAGAAAGAAAAGGACAACGAAATTTGAATGAAAATATTTAATAGGTTCTGAGTACCATCTATCACTTATCAGATAACAGAGTAAAAAGGATATACGGCTCTACATATTTAGCAACTGTATTATATTCCGCCATAGATCTTTGAATGCCCCACCGTGACACAGCGCTTACATAAGTACATACCGCGAGCCACAGCGGAAGTATTCAAAGACCGATGTCGGGAAGCAACGATCAACAAGGAGAGGAAACCCCTGGCGTCATGTCTTGACACCGATGAGGTCAAAAAGATGAACTGTTCTTTAAACATTGGTAATCGATGCAACTGGAGCGATTTAATCTTTATTTGTAGAAAGTACGTGTGCATGAAAAAATGAAGAAGTATACATTAGTTTAATCTCATATTGGCTATAATGCTTGTACAAACCAGATCATGCAGTATTTTTGTGAATATTTCGAAGCATGAAGCGATCCGTAATTTTTATCAAATTATATATTCTAAACAAAAGCTTATATTCTATATTTGTATTCTATCTAATGGTTTTTAAAGTATTAAGTAATAAAAGGTAAATAAAACGAAGACACCCCCCCCCCCGTTCTCCTAATGTAAATCCCAATTTAATAGAAATGATAAAAACAGAAGACTTAATTCAAAATTTGGAAATTTTGCGAAAATGTATCCAAAGTGTATAAATTTTTGTTCGCGCATCAGGCATGGAGCGAATGAAATAAGTGAATGTAGGAAAAAATGCCCCTAAGAATTATAATTTTTATTGGCAAGGAGGGAGGGGGGTCACAGGGGTATAAGCACCCTCATGTCAAAAAGAATTTAGACTGTAAAATATTGACTTTTTTGCAAATTGAAATACATTTATAAAAGAAAGGATTAAAAAAATTGTGTGCCCCCTCTGCCAACGTAGAATTTTTTATAGGCCATTCCCGATTTTTTAAAATATTAAACTTAAACTTATTTGATTTGCTCTTAATGAAGCTCTTGCATTCGCAAGGAGGGGGGTTGAAGCAGCCACCAGCCCCCTAATGATTAAAATACATTTTTCACGACGAAATTATTCAAAGTTGGAGCATCGTCAAAGTTATTTTAGTTAATACAGTGAAACTTCTCGGGAGCGACCACACTCCATTCCACAAAAAAAAAAAAAAAAAAAAAAAAAAAATCGATCGTTACGAGAGGTGGTCGCTGAAAGAAGTACAAACATTTGGTAGTCAAGAAAAAAAATGATAAAAATTATTGTTTGTTTTGTTGTTCATGAAATTGCATACTAATACATAAATAATTATACAAACATATTTTTAAAATCTAAATATCAATAAAATATTTAGAAATTTCAGATTGTTTCGTTCTTTTTTCTTTCTTCAAGAGTACTTCTCTCTTTACTTTTTTTACATCTGACAAAAGAGCACTTATCCTGATAGTCTTCATGCATTCTGAATTTGCCACAATAAAATCTATCTGCTTTCTGAGTTTTCAAACAGCCAAAAGTAACCGCCACCGTCCTCTCCGAATTTCCTTTCTCGCGTGACGCGATCACATTAATGCTCTGCTCCAACAGTAAAATCACTCGTTTCTTAGACATGCACCTGCTGTCGATTTGCAGTTTAGAGGGACTGGTTTGGAATGTGGTTTTTGTTTATTTTATTACCGAAGAATTCCTAGTAGGACAGCAAACCGGTACCGGTCGATAGAGGAGAGGGTTGCTTAATAAAGGTGGTAGCTAATACAAGTTTCAATGTATTGGCTATTAAGTAGATCACACTGATCGAAACAAATAGAATCATAACGGATCATATACTACAAAACCCTTTCCATATACAATCTTAATGGCACAGGTACTGCTGTCTAACGAATAATTAACATGTTTGCTTCCATCGTTGACAAGATACGACGGCAGCTATTCCCCTTTCGTGCGCATATCTTCCCGGCATAGATTTCCTCTGTGGACCACCGTATTCTCTTGCGTGCAAGTGCCGCGCTACAGCGGGACATTCAAAGAACTAGGCCAAAAGTTATGACGGGTACGGAGAAGGAATAGCTGCCGCGTCTTTGCAACGATGGAAGTAAACAGGTTAAACAAATCAGACATTAAAATATTTTTAAAAACCCCGTTCAGAGCGCAATCTATGATAATTACTTTATTTGCCTCTGTATGAGTTATAAATGAATGCTAAATTGAGTATTTTCTATTAGGAGTATTTTTTACAAATCTCAGCTATACGAACTACTAACTCGATTTTTTTTTAAAATCGTGTTAATGAGGTTCGGTAGTATAGGGGTTTCCCCAAAAGTACTAGGCTTAGGACCTTCGAAAGTCTTGTTTTTATTGAGACAATCCCCAAGTGTTTGATGAATATTAAAATGCATGAGTATATATCGAGTGACCTCTTTCTTTTTACACACACACAAACATACTCTTCTCCCATTGAGGGCGTTGCTCGGCTGTCTGCTTAATTTACCACCATTGCAAAGACGCGAATGCAGAGATTTTGCTCATGTCCATCGTTGTTTCCCGGCATCGTTACTCCCACTGAAGCCCACAGCGTACGCTTTCAAAGACCTGTGCCAGGAAGCAACGATGGACACAGAAGGAAATTCCTTGATAGTCCAGTACGCCAAAGTTGGTCCAGATCCGACGAACGGTCTAGGCGCCTATAGCGAATAAACATACATACATACAAACAGACAAAGAGAAATTCTCCTTCTGCTGCATTATTGGGATGATACTAATTTGACTTAATATTGTTGAGGTAGAAACAGGTCACTGATAGGGAATCGAATTAGACGAAGGATTTAAGAAAAACATGTGCATACGATGAATGTCCACGGTAAATCCGTGGGGCGAATTCTTGATTATCAATTCTGTTTCTTGTTCAACAAAATAACCAAATTAAATCATTGAATTTAATCAATTAAATAACGTAAAGAGTTTAATTATTTCTTCTATTTATTATTTTCAAAAGGATGTGCATATTTATGTAAAAAAAAAGAGAAAAAAAAGCACTTAGTGCCTAATCTACAACAGAACATATATTATTTTATGAATTATTTTACACTCTAAAATTCTGTTGTGTTTTGATACAAATAGAGCAGTTTTTTGAAACTATTTCTTTTTTTATTTTTGTGTCTGTGGTGTGTGTATGTTGGGGGAATTATGCAAAAACGGATAAAAAGTATGACGATTTATCTGGGATCATGTCCCTCAAAAATAGCTCAAGGGAGACTTGAAATTCGGCAACATTTTAGGTAGTGACTCAAATTATATAACAGGTGAATTTTTATTTAAAAAACTGAATATACTTTAAAATTTGCTTTTTTTTTTTGTTATTACGTTAAACTGTCTTGAACGAAGGAAAAGACATTTGCTAATACGATAGCTGGCTATTCCACTTAAACAATTAACGATTTCCTTTTCTTTCTTTTTTTTTTTAAATTTCATTTGATTTTAATGAGTAGCTGAAGTGCCCGTCAACTACAGGTACTTCAAATAGTTATTAATATAAAAGTAACTATTAACCAAACACTGTGTAAAAGGTTCTTTTTAATTTATATACTTAAAAAGCCAGTGTACTTTTGATAAATGTAAGCTTAAGATTAGTGTTTATTTATATTTTGAAATCTTTACACAAAATCATTATTGAATCTTTATGTTTCAGAAATATATGAGGTCCCAGAAAATGTTTTGCCTGTATTTTGCAGGGAGACCTTTTATTTTAGGGAGAAATTTTAGGAAACGCCACTGGCCATTGGAGTAAAAATAAAGCGAACCTCCAGTTCTTTGCCTACAGAGCGAATTCCAGAAGACCACATGTTTCTTTTCAGTGTGGACAATCAGCTTTTACAAAAGCGCCGACGAACAGTCCTTTTGTCAACAACCTGGCAGACAAGTTTAAAAGGCTGTGCAACAGATTTTTCAAGGAAAAGGGGGAGAGGGAGGGGAAACAGTTCAGTTAGCAACTCGAAAATCCATCATTAGGCTTTCTTACGGTTTAAAGCTTGATGCGAATGCTAAACACAAAGCAATTTATTAAATGAAAATTTATATACGTTAAAAATGGAATTGTGTTTGCGTGAATAAATTTAAATTTAATAAGTCAAAAAAATGTGGAGCTTTAAGAATTCAACTTCCACTAATTAATCAAATTAAAGCAACCAGTCAGAAATTTTTGAATTTAGGTAGCATTATTTTCACGAATTTAATCAGCGTGACTAAAATTGAAATCCAACTAGTCTTCGAAAAATCTTATCAAACCAATAAAAGAACTCGGAAATTTTTGAACATCAGAAATGTATTCAGCAAAAGGAATATGTAAATTCGAAATTTTTTAATTTCGGATTTACAACTCATACAGAGGAAAAATAAAAAAACGTGCAACAGAAAAAAAAACAAACCACGCTAATCGAGACTGTTTATTTATTTATGGGAAGGGGGGGGGGAGTACACATCATCCTTTGAAAAATGTATCAAACTTTATTTAACCTCGCACTGAGAAAGTAATTTTTATTTCTAAATTGTGAGGACAGGATGATTTGATGTATTAGAATACACAACCAGGGTTTCAGTGGCGAATCCAAATGGAGGTCTATGGGGCGATTACCATTTCAGCCTTTACCTGAGCACACTTGAATCAAAAACTTTGCTGAATCTTTAGGGAATTAATCCACCATTGAACCTATGTTTACCATGTTCGCTCTCATTTTTTTAAAGGACGGAGCGGAAAGGACTCACTTTTTGTGACCAGAGTTCCCACCTGCACGTGTGTCTTTGATTGCTCAGATAGAGACCACCCTTGCGAGATAAACAGGTTAAAAAGAAAAACGACTGGCCCATTTGTAATAAAATGCTTGGATACATTTATCGCTCTTCCCCTCTTGAAACTTTTCACTGGATTCGACAGGGGGGGGGGGCTGTTCCTTCAAATGATTAAAATAGACTTTAAGATGTAGACGTAGAGTACTTACCGTCAAAACTACTTTGGCTTATATTTGGGGGGTGGGGAGGACGAAACAAATCATAACAAAGTAAAAAATACTGAAACAATGATTACAAAAGCCTTTCCAATACAATCTTTCTGGTGCACACACTGTGTAACGCAATGGGGGTGGGGGATATCGGAATATATATTCCCAAATTTTTAAATTACTTAGCATAAGCGTTATATCGTACAAAATTCCATCTATTTATACACGAATACACTTCATTTCTCCTTGAGACATTTTTTCTGGCTACGCGCCTGATGCAATGAATATTAACCTGCATCCTTCCATCGTTGTAAAGAATTCGACAGCAGTGAATCCACTCCCATGCATATCGTTGCTTACCGGCCTAGGTCTTTGATTACTCCTACTATGGCATATGACTAGTCTACAAGACGTATTCCAGGAAGCAATGATGGTCACAGAAAAGGAATCGCGGCCGCGTCTATGCAAGGATGAAGCTAACAGGTTATAGCAAATAAGACGCTAAATCTTTTGTTTAATTAACTACTGTAGCGCTTAGTCTATGTCAAATATTTTGTTTGCCTCTGCAAACAATATTTTCGACGGAAAGCATTTTGTTAGAAATTTTAGTTATTATACTAACTGCTTTTAACTGAGACACGAATTTTTTGTTCTTGTTAAAAAGGCTTGACTGTAAAGGGGGGGGGGTGTTCTTAAAAATACTAGGCTTACAAACTGTTTTGTTAAGGAACTATACAAGAATATGGTACTGTATCTTGAAAATAATAAAGATATTGTTAAATTCTTTTCGTTATTATAAATTTAATACATTAATCCTTTAATACAGTGTTTACTAGAACGCGACCGAGAAACTCGCATTTTCTTTTCTTTTCCTCGCATTAAAAAATTATTACTGCGAGAAATTCTCGCCCTTACAAATTGGTTTCATTCTGCACAAAATTATCGCCTCTCGAAAGATTTGGCCACTTAAAAAAAAAAGAAGAAGAAAGAAAAAAGAAAAAGAAAAAAAGTCGCGCATGCTTCCATTTTTCATAAAGTGGCGTAAAATCCTCGCAGTTTCATTTTTATTGCATGTAACTAGGGCTGGCCTGCAGACTTGTAGGCCCAGTTACATGCTATAAAAATAACTAAAATTCATAAATACTCTGATTTGGGGTGTTTACCGGAGGCAAGTGAAAGTACCCGTTTATAAATACCTTACCCACTGGGTATTTACCCAACTCGCATCTATAGTGAAAAATTCTCACCCATTTTTTTCCCATAATAAAAACCCTGTAATATGTCATTGCCTTTTTTTTTTTTTTTTGAACGTGTACTAAAATTGCAAAAATCAGCAAAGAACATCGGTATCTTCATTAATACTACTTCTCACTCACCAGACAACAGAGAAAAAGAATATAATGCCTCACAGATTTAACGAGCACGTTCACCGTGATAAGTTTCATCGTAAGTCCGATACCTTAGTAACTATCTGTTACTACACCAATGAAAGGACTTCCAAATAATACAAAAAACGTTGCAAGTTCAAGAGCATAATATATAGCAGATTTTGACTCAAAAAAACTATTGAAGAATTTTTCTTCTCAAGTTTATAAATTATCATCGTTAGCCCTCTGAACCTTAGAAGGTAACAGAATAAACTCATAAAGAAAAGAGAGGACTAAACTTATTATTTTAATATCTAGAATTTTTTTCTTAAGCATTCTTGAAAGACTTTAGTTTAACAAACTAAAGTCTTCCAAGAATGACGTTCAAGAAGACGTTCAGTTTAACAAACACATACAAGAGTCGATTCAGAATTTTTTTTCCAGGGTTCCCATTTTGTGAAAACTGTTTTTTTTTTTTTTTTTGTGAATTTCAGTACTTAATTTTGCGAATTTTAACACTTATTTTTGTGAAATTTCATACCAATTTTTAATAAAAGTCACGTTTTAAAAAAAATTGATAAATCAGATTAAAATGTAGGGTCAAATGCCTACATTTTAATCTGAAATTTTTTTTTTCCAGGGTTCCCATTTTTGTGAAAAACTGTTTTTTTTTGTGAATTTCAATACTTAATTTTGCGAATTTTAACACTTATTTTTGTGAAATTTCATACCAATTTTTAATAAAAGTCACGTTTAAAAAAAAATTGATAAATCAGATTAAAATGTAGGGTCAAATGCCAATGAAGGGCCGCTTTAATCGATTGCATTTCTGTGAAGGGGCCACAAAATAGACCCAGTTTTCGTCTGCACAGATCCTTGGGTGTATGAATCTGCCCCCCTCCCCCCAATCTTTATCAAAATCAGCAAAAATGTGGCCGAAAAATGTCTTTTAGAAGTAGAATCTCTTTTCAAAATAATGTGCTAGAGATTGTCCAGAATATGTAAAGTCCAGAATGTTAATGTCCAGATTTGATTAATGATCAACTGTATTAGTGACTTTACCCATTCAATGAATATCTTACATTTGTTTACTAGTTGTTACAATTGAAATCATCACCTTTCTAATAATGTTACTATTAAACGAATAGTATCCCGCAGTGCCCTAGTCGCTAAGCTCCGTTCCCATGGAAAATGACACCATCAGATGTACAGGTTTAGAGGTGTAAGTTTGTATTGTAATAGGTGAATTTTTGGAAGAAAATATTATAAAGCAACGAAAGAAATATATTTTTTAAAAGATTTTATTTGTTATTTGATTATTATTTTTGAAAGAAAACTTAAATCAGTTTTATATATAAATAAAAAGTGTGTAATAGAAACCTAAAAAAATTTCCGCATACCCATCTTTGTATAAAAACTAAAACTGTACAGCTAATTTACTACACAAAAACGGACAATTCGGATATGCCAAGAAAGTAAAAATTTGTTTCGGTCTACAACATGTAATCCAAAATTGCGTAACCCATTCAAATTTTGAATAATATTTGAATTCACGCACCTCAAAATTCTTGTTATATCTTCGCAATGTAAGAGAGTGAACATGTTAAACCTGGTATTAAGAAGGAGTTTCATCGTGTAGTCGCAACTTGCGTAATCGATTCAAATTTATAATACAGTAAAACCTCGCTATAACGATATTGGATAAATTTTATTTGGTCTTGGTCCCTTAAGTATTGCTGTTGTCAGGTTTTACTGTAATTAATATAGTCGCCCCTAGCTATTTGTATACTGAACACTATCTGTTTTCATTTACAATAAATAATATACATACTTAGGATTTTAGATTAGCTACAGAAACAGTTCCTCTCTTTTTTTTCTCTCTCTCTTTTTTTTTTTTTAATAATCAAAAACCTAACAAAACGTGAATTTTTGCCGTACTATTATTTATGAAAGTTTTTTATTCTACGGATATGTTTGTATAAAAACCAACTATAGAGTTTCTCTGCCAAAAAGAGAAAAGACTAGCAAACGAAACAAAAACGGAACCACTTTCAAATAAACTGATGCAGTTCTTTTAAAACAGCCACTGCATCCTATCCGCGACCGAATCATTTTAAAATGAGCGGCATCAGTGTCCGATTCGATTTAAGGGGACAGCTCTCGTTACGATCAGTCCCGGATCACAATCGCAGACCGGTTTTCCATTCCTACCGAACGGAGAGGCTTGCCAAGTAATGGGAGAACTCACCCCTGCCGCGGCGCTAGTAGTAGGAAGTCGCCAAGCAGTTTAAATAACATAAATTTATGCATTGAAGTTATGAAATGTGCATAGAAAACATAATTTGTGTAGATTTGGATAAGCCCTAAACTACACAAGTCCTCCGTCCAAGGCAACCATCCCTAGGAAAATACCCCTCGTCTTGGTTTAGCTTAAACACAAAAGAAACAAACAAGCCTTACACCTAGTTACGCCCCTGATTTAAAAACAAATCTTTATTTACAGCAATCTTTCATTAAAAATACGTTACTAAAATATCAAAATACAGATAAAATCCGAATGCACGACTCAAAAAAAAAAAAAAAAAAAAAAAAACATGCATTTTTTATGCTTTGCTACGCAAATAAATAAATAAAATATCAAGAAATTATTTTTAAAAATCTTGTTAACTACTGTTCTCTTATAATGGTTTCTTCAGCTATAAAAGTAAAAGAGAATTTTACAGTCTGAAATATTTACACATGTACTGAAAAATTTTAACAGTATGATAGAAAACACTCACAATAGCACTCTACAAAAAATTCACAATAGAGAAAAAAACAAAAAAAAAAACCTTCATCGAAAGTTAAAGGGCAATAAGGCGTTAACCCCTTGAATATTGTGCGCTTTTCTCCGACCACTTATGGGTACATATTTACATTTTAATAAAATTTAAACTTTCAATTCATTAGTACTCATTTAATGGTGATTGACTGTCATATGGAAGATAAGAGATGGTACTCAAAAGTGTAGAGTACCCTATTTCGAAACGACTTGCCTTTAATTTTATTATATTGCAGTATAATCAGCGATCCTTGTTCTTGTTTAGTAAAACAATATAGTTAACTTGATATATTGGTAATTGTATAATTTTTTTTTTTTTTTTTTTTCCTGAAGAAGTATATGTGCGTGAAAAAATGGAGGAGGATATCTTAGTCCGTTCTCATAATGGCTGAACTCTACAAGTACGTAACCATGCAAAACAGATTATACAGATACTTATGAATATTTCGCAGTGCCAAATTCTCTTTGGTCATTTGAGAGTAAAATGAATGGATACATTGTACTGCATTGTGTATTTAAGGTAAACACTACACGTAGGGTAATCTGTCTAGGGGATGTCTTGGGGGAGAACTTTCTAAGGGGTTCAAACGCGTATTCACGTGAGATCTAGAGAAAACCGCCCAAAGTTCCCGATCGACAGCCGCGCGGTAGGCTAGAATACTTGAATGACTGGTGACAATATTGATGATACTGAATTCTCAGAACCAATTTTTGATGTTTTGAATGTATAAATAGAACAAATGAAATGCTAATTACTAAAATACAAGTGCAGTAAAATATATAAAATAACGTCACTGTTTATTTAGTATTTTGCTTAATATTCTTTAAATATGACAATTTATCTAACAGAATACTTACTCATTTTACCATTTCACGTCATAGGACAAACTGCTCATAAAACTTAAAAAAGAAAAATGTTATGGGAATATGTTTTATTAGGGGAAACATTTTAAAAATTTATTAAATGTGTACAACTGTTCTTGTAACTAGCGCAATGCAAAGTGACTAAGAAAATTTAAAATCTAAAATGTACTATGCTTATAACTATTTAAAATTAAAAATTATTCATTTTATGACCTGACCCTTTTTTTATATTGTTAAACCTGACACTAGTTTGTTGAATTAAACAAGTACAAAAATATTATCTGCTTAGCACACAAAAGATCACTGTGAAAATTATATTTAAGCTATGTTACAGCACTCCCAAAACATTTATACATGGACATGGTTGCAAAAAATAAAATGAAATATATATAAATAAATAAGCTAATTTATATCGCCTTCATTTTAGGTTTTCTCTTTCCAATGTTTCGCGTAAAGAAGGGGAAAAAATAATAAATAAAATAAAAGAATTATTCTTCGAAAAGCTAAACATGTTTAATTGCATGATTGGTTCAAATTTCTTCAAATAGTTCAATCTTTTTTATATCAAAAGTTTATATAAAATAAAACAAATTTCATAGATTGGGCCCTCAAATCCATCAATGCCCGAGGCTCCCGTTGGTCATAATCGGGCCCTGCTTTCGTGAGGTACTGCATCTTTAGAATTGTATTTGTTTGGGGTGCGCAAGGCCCGCCTCCTCGTGGTGCACCCTGGTAACGTTGCTGGCAACGGCAACGGCTAAGTGGCCTTACTTGTTAATATGGACGTGGATATTAACATTGATGATACTGCATCGCTCGTCGCGCAGTCTAAAAAGGAGCGCGTTGGGGGTTTAGGCAGAGGGCCCCCTTCGAAAAATGTTTTACAGTCTCCCGACGTTGAGGATTTAGGTAGAGGGTCCTCTTCGTCAGATGTTCTACAGTCTCCAAAGGAGGGCTTCGGCTCTCAAACGGGGGTTGCGGCGGTGGTTTCCACTGCCCTCCCTTCTTCTACACAACCCTGCCCCACCACGGATGAAGGTAGTGCGGCTCACGAAAGTGAGCAGCCTCCTGAGGCTGTGGAAGAGTGGCAGAGTGTTGTTTCCAAATCCAAAAAGAGGCGGCTAAGGAAGAAGGCTAAGGCCATGGCTGAGGCTGAGAAGCCCCGGTCTGACCAATTGGCTCAGTCCAAAGCTGCTAAGAAGGATGAGGGTCGCAAGAGGCAGAGGCCTGGCTCGGGCACCCTATCTCCTGCTGTGGCAAAGAGGAAGAAGTCTGGTGCGGGGTCTCTCCAATCTGGCTCTTTCGCTCAGGTCCTCAGCGGAGTCAAGTTGGCTATTGTCAAGGTCTCCTTCCCCAAGAGCAAATTGCTCAAGGAGTGTGAGGAGAAGATTAATGCTGAGATCCTTCGGTTAGTGGACTCGATCCCTTTGGACGGGCAGCTGCCGAGGATCTCTAGTACAGGACTGCAGAGCGGAGCACTGATTGTTCAGTGCGATGATGCATTCACCTCTGAGTGGGTCGAATCTGCCTTTGATGGGAACTCTCGGGTTCTGGATGGTGAGGCCTTGAAGGTCTTGAAGGCCAGTGAACTGCCCAAGCCTGTTAAGGTTGCTTTTAAAACCAAGGATAGAGTCACGAAGGAGCCAGAGGTTTTGCTGAAGCGGCTGAACCGGTTTAACCCATTGCTGAAATCGACCGAGTGGCGCGCTCTTCACTTTAGTGAGGAACCCCACTCGACTAGATGGATCTTTGAGGTTGACTGTGAGGCTGCTGAAGCGATTCGGAAGGCAGACTTCAGTGCTCATACGGGGGTGGACCGGGGTGTCTTCAAGATACTCCGGGACCCTAATAAGAAGCCTGCGTCGGCTGCGGCTGCTTCGGAAGCTGCTGCTGCGGAAGATGTGGAGGAGACTGAGGACGTGGTTATGTCATCCGACGAGGGCCACGCCTCCTCTAAGGTGAGTAGTGTTGGTCTTTTTGGGTTGGGTGAGTTAGGTATTCACTCAGACTCCGATTCTACTCTTCAGCCTCTCTCTGGTGATGAGGCTGATAAGATTTTGGCTGTCGAGGGTTTGGAGGAGTCTGTGCACTGCCCCAATCCTACCAGCTAAATTCTATAGCTTTGTGCTTTTTCTTCCTTCCTGCTTGTGCTATGGATTGTATTAATGTTGCTCAGATTAACCTCCATCACAGTAAGGGTGCCTCCGCACTCCTGTGCAAGCGGCTTGCTGATGGATTGGTTGATATAGCTCTTGTTCAGGAACCTTGGACTCTCAATGGGAAGATCCTTGGTCTTAATGTTAAAGGCTTTAATATATTGTATGATATTACTGCTGTCAGGCCTAGAGCCTGTATTGTAGCTAATGCCAAGCTTCATGCCTTAGTCTTAGCCAATTATCTTGATGAAGATAATGTTGCGGTCAAGATTAGTCTGAACGACGACAGCGTGGTTCTCTTGTCTGCTTATCTTCCATTTGATAGCAGTGATCCTCTTGCGGTCAGTGCTAAATCTTTGATTGAGTACTGTACTGCGAACACAAAGCTTATCATTGGTTGTGACGCTAATGCTCACCACACTGTCTGGGGTAGCACTAACTGCAATCCTCGGGGTGATGAGCTTTTGGAATATATTTTGCTGTATAATTTATTTATTCTTAACAAGGGAAACAGACCTACGTTTGTTACCAGTAATAGAAGTGAAGTTCTTGATATTTCACTTTGTAATGGTCATTGTTATGATCTTATTGAGAATTGGCATGTGTCGGATGATATTACTTTATCTGATCATAAACTAATTCTTTTTTCCATTAAAGGACTCATCCCTGTGAAGAGTCAAGGTAGGAACCCGCGCAGAGCTGACTGGGGTTCCTACAGAAAGAAGCTCAAACTTTGTTTGAGGAATATCAGCGGTAAGTTATCTTCTCCTAGTGATATTGATGACACCGTTTCCTCCCTAACTGGGGCTATCTGCTCTTCTTATAATGAGTCTTGTCCGGTGAGCACAGTTGTTGCCCGGAGGCGTGTCCCTTGGTGGACGACTGAGCTCACTCACTTGCGTAAAAATTGCAGGAGGCTTTTCAATAAAGCCAAGAAAACGGGTGACTGGCAAGCTTATAAAGCTTCTCTCACCAGCTTTAATAAAGCGATTAGGTGTGCCAAGAAATCTTCTTGGCAGGACTACTGCAGCAATATCAATGATTTGTCTGCTTCTGCCAAATTGGTTAAACTTTTGGCTAAAAACAAATCATCTAACCTTAACTGTGTTAGGATGCATAATGGTCACTTCTCTGAGTCGGGCAGTGAGACTTTGTCTGAGATGTTCCGGATTCACTTCCCGAACTGTGTCATTCTTGACAATGTGTGTATCCCCTCTCCTGCTCCTGCTTTTGTCAGTGATAAAGAGGCTTGGGATGTTGCACGCAAGATTGTAACCTATGATAGGGTCGTTTGGGCTATTAAGTCTTTTGGACCTTATAAAACTCCGGGTATGGATGGTATTATTCCTATCCTTCTCAGGGAAGGCATTGCACTGCTTTCTCCTTCTTTATGCAAGATCTTTAGGGCTTGCATTGCTTTAAGGTATGTTCCCACTTTGTGGAGGCACACTCGTGTTGTATTTATCCCTAAGCCCGGAAAAGACAACTATTTTGAGGCTAAGTCTTTTAGACCTATTAGTCTCTCTTCTTTTCTCTTAAAGGCTCTTGAGAAGCTTATTGATAGGCACATTAGGGATACGTTGCTTAGTCGTTCCCCTTTGTCTGTAAATCAGCATGCCTATCAGCCTGGCAGATCTACTACTACTGCTCTTTATGATCTTGCTTTTACTGTCGAGAAAAGTGTCTGCTGTGAGGAAGTGGCACTTGCTGTTTTTCTTGACATCGAGGGAGCCTTTGACAGAGTTCCCTCTGGTACGATTTTGTCTGCCCTTGCCTCCAAGGGTGTTGATAAAACTGTCTGTCAGTGGATTGATAATCTACTCTCGTACAGGCTTATCTCTGCTTCGCTTCTGGGGGACACCTTGGTGGCACGTCTTTCTGCTGGTACTCCCCAGGGTGGGGTTCTTTCACCTTTATTATGGTGTATTGTGGTGGACTCCTTGTTGGCTAAGTTATCTAGCATTGGGGTCCACTGTATTGGCTATGCTGATGATATTGCCATTGTGGCCAGGGGCAAGTTTGGCCCGGTGGTCACTGGCTTCATTAAATCGGCCTTGAAAGTGGTGGAGAGCTGGTGTTCTGTTACTGGGCTTTCTGTCAATCCCCTGAAGACATGTTTGGTTGCTTTTCCTAGTGCTAAGCACTTCAAGTCTTCTAAGTTTTCATTTTTTGGACAGCCCATTGCATATTCTTCTTCGGTGAAGTTTTTGGGTGTTTACTTTGACTCCCATTTGGGGTGGAAGAATCATCTTGATTACTGTCTTGCTAAGGCCAAACGAGTCTTTTGGGCTTGTAGAAGTGCTATTGGCAGGACTTGGGGCCTGAGCCCTCGGTCTATTCATTGGATCTACACCATGATTGTTCGCCCGATCATTGCGTATGGGTCCATTGTTTGGTCTTCCTTAGTTTTATCCTTAGATCTTCCTTAGTTTTATCTAGGAAGGATCTTACCCGTTTTCAAAGGATGGCGTGTTTGGCTATCACGGGTTGTCTTCGTACAACTCCTACTGCAATCACTGAATTGCTTTTAAACCTTTTGCCTCTGCATTCTTTTATTGAGGCTGAGGCCCTGGTCTGCAGAAAGAGGCTTATGGACCTGGGGTACTGGAAGGGTTATTCGCAATACCTTTCATGGGGTGATCTTGATTCATCTATGTTGACGCATCCTCTCTGTTGTATGCCTTCTGATAATATGCTTGTCAGGCATGTTTTTGATGGGTCTTTCTCTGTTCATTTCCCCTCTAGAGATGACTGGCGAAAGCCTCCCAATTATAGTAAGAACAGGTGTATTGTGTGGTACACTGATGGCTCCAAGCTTGGTAATCGTACTGGAGCTGGAGTTTGTTGTCTGGACAATGGCATTAAGCTCTCTTATTCTCTGGGTCTTCATGCCTCTGTCTTTCAGGCAGAGGTTTATGCTATCCTTATGTGTAGTGTTTTCTGCTTAAAGGCTGGATACTCCAGGAAGCATATCTTCATTTGCTCTGACAGTAGGGCTGCTTTGCTAGCCTTACAAAGCACTGCTATCTCCTCCTACTTGGTCTGGGAGTGTTACTTGGAGCTTTGCAAGCTCTCTCGTCTCAATAAGGTTACTCTGTATTGGGTTCCTGGCCATTCTTCCATTCCCGGCAATGAGATGGCTGATTTCCTTGCCAGGGCGGGCTCTAGTTCCTCTTTTGTTGGCCCTGAGCCGGTTCTTGGCATCTCGGGCAAAAGTTATAGGGATACTGTTCTTAACCACTTTCGGAGGCTTCAGTATTCTAACTGGCTTAACTGTGGTGGCCAGAGGCAGGCTAAAGAGATTAATCTTGGCTTCCCTGGTGACAGATGCAAGGAACTTCTGCGTCTCAATAGGTCCAGTCTCCGTAGGGCTATTGGTCTGTTAACTGGGCACTGTTGCCTTAAAAGGCATCTAAATATAATGAAGATTGTCGATGATCCCACTTGTCGGGGTTGTCTTCTTAAAGAGGAAACTGCGTTGCACATCCTCTGTGAGTGTGAGTACTTTTCGGCTTACAGGTTTGAGCATCTTGGGCGCCATGTCATTGAGCCCTGGGAGCTTCACAATATGTCTGTTAGGTCTATGCTGATGTTCGCATCTGCTACTGGGCTCTTTTCAAAGGGCCCTTCAGGACTTTCCATTTTTTCAGGACTTGGGTTTGGTACAATAGACCCATGGTCGCGGTGCCTGGCCCCTTGTGGGCCTCCCCTCCATAAGTCATAATATTTGTTTGCATCATTAAATTTATTTTAAGAAAACGAACACGGCGGGAGGAGTCCTCCCCCCTTATGTAAAAATTAATTACATTTTATTAAACCAAAGCTTTATATATATGTGCAAACTTGAAGTATGTTTAAAAAAATAATACTTTACATAAAAATATATGTAAAAACCATTTACAAAAAATCATAAGCAAAGTTAACAAGCGAGAATTATTTCCGATGAATCTGACGATCGTTAAGATTGATATTGTATAAAAATTTGCAAAATTGTTTGTTTCATTTGATAATTTCACATACGTATAAAATAATGTCATACATACATTAAATATGTATAAAAGAATTTTTATTCAATTCTATTTCCAATCATCAAACCTGTCGGAAACTTAAGATTGCTTTTATTGCAAAGCTTACACTGAATTTCATTAACGGGCATTTAAATTTTTATACTTTTATACCTCATCTTAATTAAAACATGGATTTTTCATTAAATTTTTTACTTAAAAAAAGAAAAAGTCCTCCGAAGGTAGGCTCATACCTTGAAAAGCTTGCTCATTTCAGACTAAAGCTTTAATAGAAATTTTAAAAATAGAAATTGCGGACGAAATTTGTTTTCTTTGGTCTAAATAAACATACAATTTTAAATAAATTATTGGTGAATTATTAGTACAAACATTTAAATATAGATGGCAGCACTACAGAACGGGCCGAATAGCGTGAATCTATACGCACCGGCCGGTCCGAATAGCCTCTCTGGCATCCTTCGTGGGGGTGACAAGCTATCCTTCAAACGAATGATCCGGATCTAGCCCTTCTCCGAAGTGGTCTCTAGCTCGTTCGCGAGCAGGATGGATCAGGCAAATCTCGGAGTCCGTCTGTCAAGTGTAGACGACAGCCCGAGCACGCACCGAACCGCTCGCCATTGGTCTCTCTTGCTAGTGTATACTTACCCTAACGATTTGGTAACTGGGCGCTGTTGTTCTCCAGATGTAACGTGAATAAATATTAAAAACCCTTAAAAATTCTACCTCCCAAGGCATTAGGCATTCCTTCTTAAGCTGTATTAGAAACGGGAGGGAGAGGGTACGCTGAGGATGTTTTAACAGACGATTAATTGTATCTGCGCGTGAGTAAGGGCGGCTCCAGACTGAATATTGGAAGGGGGCCATTGAACATTTTACTTTTATTGTCTATAACTGGTCTATATGGTCTATAAATTGTTTAAAATGCTATCTCAACGTGTGAAATCGTGAAGTATGCGAATACAAGTTGTAAAACAGAATTTCGTAGGGTGCCATGGCCCACTCACAGGAGCCGCCTTTAAGTAGAAAACCCTTATGTAGCTTTTCTTTAACAAAACAACATTTTTAAAAGAACTACAGTGCAATTATTGTGGTTTTGGATATTTTTCAAAAATTACTACATACTAATTAAAATATAATCAAAGAAAAAAGACAAATAGGATCAACGCATGGATTATGATACAATATCAAAGATAATTGAACAAGAATTGAAGACCCACTGAAAACTTCTAATAACAAACTCGAATTTTCACAACTGACCGTTTTCTCTTATTCAAATAAAAGGTTAAAGAAAAAAAAAAAACCGCTGTATTGACACTGAAAACGTCTAACAATAACAAAGGGTACTTCTCAAGCTGCCGTTTGAAGATTACCACGTACATACAAGTTAAATGCGTGGTTCCGAAAGGTCGCTAGCAGTAATTGAGGTGTGCCAATTTTAAGTTTGTCTTTCTGGGACTCTACCACCATAGTATCGGAAAGCTTTCGCTAGCGAATATATGGAGCCTTCTCTTCTCATGACGTCACAATCCGAGAAATATCCGATATGCCCTACTACGATCGTATCGTGATAGTTTCACTGTCGTATTGACTATCAGAAATATTGCTGTTTTTCCCGACACGTTGGATGAAGGCGAAAACTCGCATGCCGGTATCGGGTAGTACGAGATGGATAGGTTTTTATTGTGTGAATCGTGGAGTGTCAAGTACTTCCACAAAAGGACCCCTCTCCCTAGCATGTTGGGTCTGTCAAAAACGGGCTTCCACTCGTGATGGATGTCTCCGGAGTCTTCGGAAATTCTGAAGACAACGCCTTCGTTTAAGAAAAAGGGGGGAAAACCTAGTGTTTTGATTGGTTGATCGCTCTGAGTGTCGAATAGACCTCTCAAGCACAAAAATACTCGCTTGTTTTATTCGACACTCATCGTGGTAGCGCCAAAAGGAGAGTCGCGGCTATTTATTCGAAGTATCTGACTATCCGTGAGTGAGAAATATCCGTCGTCACGGATATTCTACGACACCATGGTAGTAGAGCCCCTGGTGAGGATCCAAATTTCGACAAAAAACTTAGGAAGGATATATGTAGCTCTAAAAGACATACTTGGGGACGTGAGCTGCTCTCTCTTGGCAAACAAACTGTCCATTTTCTGTTATACTACCGGAATTAAAAAAGTCCTGTTGAGGAAACTGAACCTTTAACAATGGATACTTGTTTCAACCAGCCGTTTTGTTTAAATAGACTTTAAAAACCTCTAAATTAAGGACACATTGAGGACCTCCAAATCAGGACATCTTACAACTGGTCGTTTTATATTATAAGGGCAGTCACAGGGTACGTGGCGTCCCCCTGCAAACATGAAAAAGGCGCAACCTTTTATGCTCTAGATCAAGTTTTTCTCAGGTTTTGAGTTCGAAATAGTGCCCCTTCGAAGATGGTGCCCCGATGTGATACTTACCGTGTCGGGCAGCCCCTGTGTATTAGTAGTGGGCTTTAAAAACCTCCAAACTGGAAACACATTGAAAATCTGTAATATTGAAACCCTCTCTAATCCGGTTGTTGTATTTTATACAGGGTGTCCCAAAAAGGTGTTAACGGGTTTTAATTTTTTATCGATGAAAGATAAGTGGGCAATGTAAATTAAAAAACTGTTCAAAATAAGGTGGGAAATAAGAGTCCGTTAAGAAAAAAAATCCCCAATTAGTAAAATGTGCCCCATACATTCATGAGGTGATATATTAAGTTTGAGCCTTTCATCATACAGCATTGCAGAGATTTCTTTAACGAAAGATGATAAATGATTTTCAATGTAAACATTTATTGCTAGAGTAGAAAAAAAAAATTTCTTTCGAAATTTTTTGTACGACCCCTCAAATGCAATCATTCGACGTGATTTCTTCCTTATCTTCAAATCTCTGACACTTTTTAAGGTATAATCCGCAAATTTTGTATGTCACCTCATGAGTGTACGGGGAACATTTTACTAATTGGGAATTGTTTTGTATGAGGGTTGTATACAAATTTAAAAAGTGTGACTTTTTTTAAATGAACGAGAGGAAGTTTTTTTCTTAACAGAGTCATATTTCCGATCTTATTTTGAACATTTTTTCGATTTACACTGCTCACTTATCTCTAATATAGAAATAATCTCTTTTGAAAGGAAATTGTGAATGAAAATTTTAAAAATTCAATTCACACTCAAATTCATTCAAATTCGTGTAACGCCCCTGACCATCTTTTTTTAACTATATTTCTGAGACATTTTATGATGAAAGGATGAAATTTAATAAATCACCTCATTAATACACAGGATGCATTTTACTAATTAGGATTTTTTTGTACAGGGGCTGTGTAAAAATTTAAAAAGTGTCACTTTTTGAAAAAAAAAGGAATTTTTTCTTAGTGTAGTATTTTCTCCAATCTTATTTTGAATATTTCTTCAATTTATATTGCTCACTTATTTCTAGTGGATAAATAATTAAAGCATGTTCCATCTTTATGGGACATCCTGTATATATACAAGGTGTTTTCAAGTTTTCCAACAAAACTGAACGAGAGGTGGGACACATAATAAGGAATCAGAATCATATAGCAATGTGGGGTCAAAAACACTGTTTTTACTTCCCTGTTAATAATCAATTTGGGAAAAGTATTGGAATGTTCTTCATACTTCTTAACCAAGCTTTGTAGGCTTGTTTTCAAAACTTTCATCAATGAAATGAAACAAAATTTTTTAACTGTCAATTTTAATCGCATGTTTTCTGCAAAAGATACTTTGATTTTTGACGAACATTGGTTGGAAAGTTCACTAATGTTTCAGCACTTGCTCAACTAGGATTATTAACAGCTACATGAAGATGAAATTTCTGACTTCACACTGCTATGTGATTCGAAATCCTTATTATATGCCTTAACTACCCTTAAAGTTTGTTGGAACTTTTCTGAAAGACCCTACATATACATATATATATATACACACACATACATTGCAAATGTAGTCGTATTTGAATTCGATGGTATACTTCAGTACAAGATACTCTTTAATAACATTTTTGAAAAAATCTATAAATTATACTTCAGGCAAGTTATATTTCTTAAAACCAAATAAAACACAAATATATTGTATTTTAAAATAACTAAAAACAAAAAATTTTATAATAAACAAAAAAATTTATTAAAATAATATTTATTTATTACAATACTTAACAAATTAGTAGATAAACATTATAATAAATCATAGAAATACTCTAATCCTTGTCCAATTTCCCATATAGAAATACCTGTGCCCAAATCTTGGGCTAACTGCAACCGAAGATGTATTGAATATATTGTTGGATAAAATACAACATGATCCATATTGTCTGACCTATTAAATATAATAGAGAAAGAGAAAATAGCATGAATATGAATCAAACAACAACAAATGGTCTTACTTTTATAAGATTAACCTTAAGATTATATACATAGAATGTTGCCGAGTTAAAGTGACAAATTTAGAGGGATAATAATAAATTTAAGGAGAATGAAAAATTGCTATAGAATATAGGGCCATAAACTAGCACACTTAGTTGGTAAAAATCATTAAAAGTGAATGGCCAAATGAAAGGGAGAATTAAGAGTGCTATGGCAGAGAAGAAATCATCTGATATGCAAACTTCTCACGTGTATGGAGAACACAAAAGCAACAAGCAAGTGTTCATTTGGGCATTGTAGAAGTTGCAGACATAAAATTTTATTTGGAAACAACATGTCAGATTATACAAATGAGGAATATGCAGTAGTGGTGGCTCGTAGCCTCAATTATTGGGGGTGCATTGGCATTATTGGTTTAAAAAATCAGTTATTTCTATGTTGTGTAAAAAGCAAAATTTGATAAATATGCTATAAATTCCTCACTGAAAAAAATTATTCTTTTTTACATTAATTGTTATGCTTTTAAGTTTTTTCATTTACATATTTATGAACATTCAGAGAACAAAACAGGTTGAGTCATATACAGAAAATTCAGTAGTATTATGACACATCAAAATCTGGAAGAATAATAACTTCTTTATACCAATTTTATATATGTTCAGTTTATTATTCTATAAGCAACTAAAATATTATTTTTTAAATAAATAGTTACTGACAATTTATGTTCAGAATTTTTGATCCACACAAGGTCATGAATTCTAATACAAAATTTATTAAAGCTCAGAAATGCTTGAATTTTTGTAAAAGAACAAATACATAAACTTGCACTACTTCCTCAAATCTACTTGAGCTTTTTATTCTAAGTAGGAAATTTCATGAAATAAGGTCAGGTGGGGAAAAGGGAGGGAAAATCAAGTATTTTTTCAAAGGTCCTAAAATCAAGCAGTTAAATTTATGTTAATTAAATTATTGACATGTATTGACTTTATATAGATTGAAAATATAGCATTTTTTAATGTTGCCAAAATGCTTTTCTACAGTATACTTCTTAACTAGGCAAGTATTGACAAACTCCCTTGCCTGGACTGCTGTGGGACCGGATATGCAAAAGGGCACAGTAACACATAAAATTTGCTGTAACTCCAATGTTTTCCATTTTCTCAAATGATACCTCTAGAGATGCTCATCCAGGTGCTGATCTCTCCTCTGGAATTAGTTCAAAATTAAGATACCTGAAACTATATCAGTCTCTCTCCCACTGAATCTCAAATGTCACACAATTTTGCCCATCGCCACCATCCTTTATTGAGGATCTGGTGCCATTACGAGGCTAGCCGGAGGGTATTTAAAAAAAAATGTTCAATTCTTAATACTGCTCAAATGCAAAATTTTCAATTTGTAAAAGAATTTGATTTTTCTAACAGGTCATCACTATATCGAGTGTCATTAGAGTTATACATGCATACAAAAATGTAGGGTCAGGTAGGTGAAATGATGTATTTTTTTTAAGTCCTAAAATTATGCTGTTAAATTTATGTTAATTAAATTATTGATGTATATTACATAAATTGGACTTACATAGATTGAAAATGTAGCATTTTTTTAATGCTATAAAATACTTTTCTACAGTGTCACTTTTAGTGAGGCAAATAATGATATGCCAGGTGGGAAAATGGGGGTAGTAAAAAAGTACCTGTATATTTTAAATAAAAATCATGTTAATGTTATGAATGAAAGCAAAGGCACTCAATTCAATGTTTTCATAATATACTTCAAGAAAAAGATGCATCATAGAAAAGGATTATTTCTCAAAATATTTAGCTAAAGAAGTAACATATATGATTATCAAATTCAGCTTCACTCAGTATAATAGCAAATTTTACTTGTTCCAGACAGGGGTATAGGCAGGGGATGGCTGATGGGGCTGTAGCCACAACGAAATAAGTAAACATATGAAAAAGATTATGTATTTATAGATAATTTGAAAGTTTCCCTTGAAAATATTTAGGTTCAGATATGGACCTAAGCCAAATTTAATATTTTCTCTAATGTATATTTCTACAACTGCAAAGATTTCAAATTCAATTAATGAATTCATCTTTTCTTTCATTTTTTTCAAATTCCTTTTTATATACGAACACTTCTGGGCAAAGTAAAGGGTTCAATTCCTCCCCCCCCCCAAAAAAGAAAAAGAAATGTTATATTGATTTTTATAAGCTATATTGCATTCCAGTTTTTTGAGCTCAGTTACCTCTGAAAAAAAATCTTGACTACAGTACTGGTTCCACAAAATTAATTTCTATAATAAACAGTTAATTAAAATGTCAATTTCATTGATTAAAACTGTAGTTTCAGGAATATTTAACAAAAGGAGAAATAGAAATGCCAGTATCATATAGAACTTTGCTAAGTCTAATCATACCCCTATTTTATCCCACCTCAGAAGAAAAAAAATTAAAAATAGAAATTACAATATTATTCTTAATTTTTTTTTATATAATCCAGTTCTTTCGAAGTCTCTCTTCTAATATGTACCAAGATATAAATGCTTTATCTAATTATAAGGAATCTAGAAGAAAATTTTTGTATATCACTTGTTAACAAGCAGTATGTTAAGAGAAAAAACAAAAAATTTTGCACACATTAATATCGTTAAAATATCCTACAACTTCATTAGAAATACTTGTTATGTTTTTAAAATATATCTCCATCGAAAAAATATTGAAATATCTACATTTTTATGGTGAAAGAAGGTATTTTTCAATATACCCCATTTCCCCCCACCTGGCCCTACCTGCTTCTAAGATGATCAAATTTGTAAATTTTTAATTTTTAGACTGGCAAAAATACACAAAAGTTTACAATTTTTAAATAATTTTAATGTTATGAGAAACTGTTTCTTAAATACATGAAGTTCAGAAACAAACACAGAACAAAACTAACACAAGAAATTTGGTTTCTAAAATGTGAATGTAATTAACTTTTTTATAGTTCGTAGTTAAAATATTGCTGTGTCATTAAAGTTAACTTCAAATATTGATTGTGTCATTCATTAAAAAATAGTTATAACCAAAAAAGAATGATAATTTCCACTCATTTTATAGCAATTTTCACTTTTTTAAAAGGTACAATTTTCACTGTTGAGAATGTAAAAGGGACTTAACAAAAAAAATACCAGGCTTAAGGTACTACCAAGCTGTTTTAAGCAGGCCCTGCATTGCTTTTATCAGCTAAATTAGAGCTCTTGTAACCGAACATTGATTGACTAGAGCTGTGAATTCTGCAGTTCTTCCTCCACTTTTTTTACTTACCTCATAATGCATTATGCCAGACTATTTGTATTAACATGTTGACCCGTTTCTGTGCAGCAATATCATGCCATCGTCAAAACACCATGTCAACACTACACAGCAATGTCTGTGAGGGCATCATTGAAAGAATACACCTATTTTCTTTGGGAGGGGGATTTCTGATGTGGCTTCTGGATGTGCCAAATATTTGAATTTGTGGTGCAAAAAAAATTTCTTTTGCATGTATTGTATGTGTTGGTCATTATTTGGGAGCTAAACTGACTTGGATTTATAGAAAACTCGAACAATCCAGACTTGAATTATTGAGACTACTGTACTACCATAGCTCATTTGCCTGAAAGTATGGTAAATATTTTCACTCCCCCCAACATAATGTTCAAGTCAGTAAACTACATCGCCACGATCTTTCTAAAGTAGCATGCAAGAAGCAAAAATTAAAAACAAATAACTTGTATTTCTGAGGGATATAAAATATTGCAAAAGCATTTTACTTACATAACAATGTTTCGTAATACTCATATAATGCATGAAATAAGAAATATACAGCAATGTAACAATAGTTAAAAAATTAAGATATTACTTGAACTAAGCATTTTATTAGAAATATACTTAATTTCTGATTTCACCTACCTCCATTATTAAAATAAATAAAAACTTTGTGAAAAAAACACACAAAGTTTTTATCTATTTTAACATTTAACACCAGTATTTTGAGTGTTTTTTTCCGAACCTCCATTATTGTAAATTTGGAAGAATTTGCTACTAAGTACTAAAACAAATTAAAAAACAAATGTAGTGGTTTATAACAAAATTTCAAAAACTAATATAATATTTTAAAATAATGCAACCAACGAAGACTACTTACTTATAACTAAATGAGTGCTCTCCCGTAATATTGTTGAAGATTATTTTTGGTTTGTATTTTTCCAATAAAGAAATATATCTACAAAATATTTAAAAAAATTATATAACCTAAAACATGTATAAATCACTTACATAGATTTCTGAATAGTTCTATGCATTGCTGTTTGGTATTCTAAACCTTTATACAGGGTGTCCCAAAAAGGTGGTAACGGGTTTTAATTCTTTATCTATTAGAGATAAGTAGGCAGTGTAAATTGAAAAAATGTTCAAAATAAGCTCGGAAATAATATCCCATTAAGAATAAATTCCCCTCGTTCATTTATGAAAAGTTACACTGTTTAAATTTGTATACGACTCCTGTACAAAAACACTCCCAATTAGTAAAATGTGCTCCATACACTAATGAGGTGATGCACCAAATTTGAGAATTCCATCATACAACGTAGCAAAGATATCTTTAAAGAAAAATTATAGGGGACTATACATGATTTTGAATGTAAATGTTTATTGCTAGAGTGGAAAAAAAGATTTTCTTTCATAATTTCTTTATGATCCTTAAAATGTGATCATTCAACATAAGTTTTTTTCCCTCGAGAGCCATGGAAAAGTGGTTTTAAGTCAGCATTATATTTATCTTCATATCTCTGACATGTTTTAAAGTATAATTCTCAAATTTTGCATGTCACCTCATGAGTATATGGGGCACATTTTACTAACTGGGATTTTTTTTGTACAGAGGTCGTATACAAATTTAAATAATAACTTTTTGAAAATTAACTAGAGGACTTTTTTTCTAACAGAGTCTTATTTCTGACCTTATTTTGAACATCTTTCAGCTTACACTGCCAACTTATCTCTAATAGTTAAAGAATTAAAGCCTATTACCACCTTTTGGGGGCAACCTTTATATATGCAAATAGAAATTAGCAAACTGACTCATTTTAACAAGCACTTATGAAAACAAGTACTTAGAAAAACATTAACAAAATATAAATTTAACTAGATGCTTAAATTTAACTAGAATATAAATTTAAATAGATACACTGATAATATTACACCACATATATAAAAATGGCTTTAAATTTTCATGAACTTAAAATTATTATTATTATTGCAATTTAATTATCTAACAGCACTAGCACACTGAAAAATCATGATTATAAAATCTTCTACACAAATGAAAACACTAAATGAACATGATGAAAAATAATCTATAATTGAAATTGCTATGCAACAAGGATGTGTTATTGTTGGATTATGAAGAATTAGCTACACGTGGGCTCTAGGCCAAGGGGGGTGCCCTCCGTGGGGGTCTTTATAAGGAGTTCTAACCCATATTTATGCTTTAGAGAAAACTGTGGAAAACTCCAAACGGTTAGGTCAGTAGACACAACTTGTTTTTGAACGAGACACCCTCCATCTTCCAGTTCAGAAAGATATGCGCTTGACCACTTGTGGAACAAGGATATGTGGAAAGGGCAGTTATGAAGTGCTTCAAAAGTTTTATAGAAATTTTATACTTTGTTGCTACATAAACATTTAAATATCATATTTTAACAACTTTAATATTTGTGATCAAACTGCCATCTTTAATATAGGATGGCTATATTCTGTATATTTTTACTATTTCCATGGCATAGCAAGTAAATAAAAAGTATTGAAGGATATACTGTAGCATTTGGAATTTAATTAATGATAATGATGATTAAATAGCAATCATATTTTAAAAAATCATCAGCAGTAAAAGAGAATATATTTAAGGAATGATAAATCTTGTTCTACCATGAGACAGACAAGAATCCAATGTTGAAGTACATGGTTTAAAAAATGTTCTTTTTATAAGTTTCCATTGTTTAAATGGCCTGTATTTTATCATTTTTTAAATTTTATCACATTAAATTAGAAACATCACATATGATTAGTGTTCCTGTTAATGATAGTATGATTAATCTTTAATACATGGGATCTACTTTCTTATTAAACAGTAAAGCAGAAAAATTTCAGACAGATAAAGAAATTACCATCATGTCCCGAAGTTGAAATGTATGGTCATATGATTAGTACGTGTTATCAATCAAAGAAGCAACTTGATTAATTCCTGCAGTAAGTGTATTGTGTGTAAAAAAATACTTTTTTCTTATTCTACAAGTAGCAAAATTTCTTTTCTAATGGCAGCACCTAGTAGGCAATCAATATTACCATTCATTTTTAATTACTTATTAATTGATTAATATTGGTAGAATTAATTAACCTTTGATTGCAAAAAGGTAATTTTTTATTCATTAGCATTCCTAATCAATTGTAAAAGTCACTGGAATTTTCTTTTGTAATTATACTGAACCAGACTTTGTGTAATCATAATCGATCACACTCTTTTGTGTAATTATTATCTATTCATAATCTAGAAATTTAGTTTTACAAATAATCTAACATAGTCATAATCTGAAAACATGGTCTAGAAAATGAAATTTCTAGGTTATGATTAAATAATTGTAGCACAGTCGTAATCTAAACATCCTGTAATCATAATCGCTTGAGATGATTACAGGGTTACATTCAAGTGGCTTTAGTTTTTACAGCAAATGAAGATAACAGAAAAAACTCATTAACTGTGTGTGAAGTCTTCATTAAATTTCACAAGGCTCCTGCTTTTAAGACTATTCAAAATGCTTTAAAAATACTGAAACCTGTTTTAGCATGATCATTGATAATAGAAAGACATAAAGCCAAAAGTTTCTGTGTGCCCGGCATGGAATTCCAAGATCTATGGGAGGAAGCAATACTGGAGGCAGAAAGGAGGGAATCTCAGCTGTCGTATTGTTACAGGGCATTTCCTAAATAGGCTGAAAAAATCCCGAGCCCCAGTTTAACATGTTTATTCACATTGTTGCAAAAACGTAAAGCCAAAAGTTATTCTTTCTGTGGCCAGCATTGCTTCCTCTCATTGGTCTTCTCTGGGCCCAGCAAGGCATTCCAAGATCTCTGTGAGGGACAGCAATGCTGAAGACAAAAAGGAGAAAAATCTCAGCTGTTGTTTTATTGCAAGACATTGCTTAAACAGGTTAAACCTCTATTCAAAGATGAGTTAAACATAATGTCCCTTTCTTCTGCCCTTTGCTGCTGGTGTCAAACTAAAATGGACAAGGTCATGCTTAAATAGAAATTGGGCCACATTAAAAAAAAAAAAAAAAAAAAAAAAAAAAAAACTTCAAAACACTTATAAAAAACTGACCTCTTAGGAAGTCATTTATGTTCACTTTACAGTAAAACCAACCCTGATGCTCAGTATTTAACATATATTTTGCAGTACATTAAATTTTGTTGATATGAAAAGTCAAGCATTCTATGTATCTGAAATTGATACTTGTATCTTATCCTAATTGGTGTTTTCTTGCCAATTACCTTCAGTGACAAATGAGCCATTTGCTCACTAATAATTAGTTCTGTTCTTTGCATAAAAATTGTAGTTAAAAAGATGAATGTTCACAAAAAATATTTTATAATCGTAATCTCACCATGTGTAATCATAATCGAAAGTTTTTGTAGACTTGATTATAGTAATCATAATTGACAAAATTAACATTAAGCAAGAATTACCATAATCTAATTGAAATGAACAAAATTAATATTTGTGATTACCATAATCTAATCGTAGTCTCCATCTGAAAAAGTAAAGTAATAATAATCTATTTGATTATGCATCCATGTAATTTTTTTGATGTCTGGTCCTGTCATCCTTTTTGGGGTCAACAATAAGAATAAAATAAAAATAAACAGACAAAATTTGCGTGTAGTGGGCCTCATAAATTTCATAGCCTAAAGGCTCTAAAAAAGTTTAATGTGGCTCTAAGAGCAGTATCTCATTGTTGTTATCTATTACTTTGGTGTAAATGTAATGCTTTTTAAGTTAAATTACAGTAAGTTGAGTTTCTAAAGAGAAAATCTTCTAATGTCATTATTTATGTTTATTTACCTGGCTAATGATTGCAAGTATTTGTTGTTTCCTGTAACAACACCAGTATATGAATTTAGATAATTTTTTGTTATAAAGAAAGTTTGATTAAGAGGCCTAAAGTACACTCGCCCAATCGGAATGTTACTTACGTATTTATTTATTTATTTTTTTTTAAGTTCAAACTTTAGCCTCGTATAAGTAAATGATTCATAAGTTTGAAATTGCATATTTTATATGTTAATCATGAAATAAGTCAAATTAACATGGTAACATAATTATCATTTACTGTGTTGTATTAAAGTATAAGATAAATTAATTTTTTCAAGAGTCTAATAATGAATTAAGTGCTAGTCATTTTAAAATCTACCATATTCAAATTCATTTAATTCTAGGTTTCTAGGTACATTTCTAGGTTGTATATTCATATATATAAATATAGATACAAGGGTAGATCCAGAAATTGTTTTCAAAGGAGGCAAAAATCGTGAATACTCATTTTATCTAGTGTAGAACCCATTTAATATTGGTGAAAGCTCCATTTATCTAGTGTAAATGTATTTTTCTTGGAGGGGGCGCGCATCCCTTGCACCCTCCCCCCTGGATCCGCCTTTGAGATAATTCAACAATGTCCTGAAATGTGAATTAATTAGCTTATGTTGCTCACTTAGTGCTTTCTATGTGGAAATTCTTTCATATAGGGAATTTTTAATTACGGCTACAATTAATCCAATCAATTATTGATTACTCGTCAAAAATTATCCCCTGAAAAGGGCACTAAGCCAACTCATTTATATATGGTTAGCAATGTGTGCAAAATTCAGCAACTCATTTCATTGAAAAATAGCAAATAATTCTTAAACAGTTTTTCTTTCTCTCCCTCCATCCTCTCTCTCTCTCTTTTTTTTTAAGATGGGGGGGGGGGGGGAGGATAACATGTATGAGTTATTTTTATATAACCAACAATATTAATTATGATAAATTAAAGATAAATTCAGACATTATTATAATATACATGGTTTCATTAGCTAAAATAGTGCAACATTAACAAACAGGAATACCAAATTATAAAAATATCTATGCTTCATTCAACATACTCATGTCCAACAACAGGTTTTGATGAGTGTTTCGAATAATCATATCCATAAAAATTCAGTCCAAGTAATATTTTTTTTCTATGTTCTTTGGAGGCATCAGGAACAAGATCATCAACACACTGGTAAAGCCAAGGCAATGGACTATTAGGACCTGGCCTAAATAATAAAAGAAAAGAAAGCATTCAAATCAAGCTACAGAGAAGGTTTATTTTAATTAAATGTTTTAAAATAGTCTAAATGATAATGGTTGAATGTTTAAAAAAATGCTTAATGTGCCTGTTTTTCTTTATAAAGTTTTGTGGCATTTAGATGGGTGATATACATCTAAGCATAAGATAAAAATAATAACCTATAAATGTTTAGATTAAAATTTTAAAAATACTGTTCTATACAAGCACTGTTCATGTAGTTTAAAAAGTGAAAAAAGCACAATACTACTTCAGTGTCAATATATATATACCACAGCTAGCATCCTACCAACAGACATCTGATGGGCTGATACAATAATGTTGGAACATCATTTCAATGTTAAACAGATTGAGGTGAACAAGAAACAACAAAATAAGCTGTTATCCAGTGAGAAAAGTGCAGTGGTTATTTTTAAACTTTTGTTTAACACTGTTGAAAACTTTCAAATTTCATTAATTACAGATGCATAACAAAGGAAAAAGAAAAATTTAACAATAAAGGGCTAGTTATTAAGCAATTAAGTTACGTATCTAACATAAAAATTGTAGTACCAAAGTAGATGTAGAAGAAAAAATATAACTGTACTAATATTATTTTTAAAAATACATACATATTTTTATTTTTGTTTGCTTTCTATTTTAATTGCTAAAATAACCAGGAGAGCAAGCAAAATATCAAAGTGAAAGTCATGTGAAACAGCATGGGAAATAAATGGAAAGTACACACATATTAAAGTGTAATATATGCAACAAGATGCGAAAAGAGCATGTATGGGGATTTCAATTCTTTAAACCATTCCTTCTCACTCCCATCAAAATCACGGGATGAGCTCTCTCCTTCTATTTCTTGTGATAGTGATATTTCCAGGCAAGAGTGTTCCAATGTTATGTGCCAGAAAGATTAGAGCATTTCAGTTCTTTTGTCTAGCAAGTCAAGGGTCCTCCCCAGAAAGAAAATAAATTTTAGTGTTGAACCACTTCTACATTATATCAGTACCAGGGGTCAGTCCAGGTTTTTTTCCCCAGGGTCCTATTTTTGTGAAATTTTACCTAATTTTGTGAATTTTTTCTATTTCTATGAATCTTTCCTTATTTTGTGAATTTCTTCCAATTTTCTATTTCATATTTCAATTTTGAGCAAGAAAGCAATCACGAAATAGAATTGAATATTTTTAAAAAAATTAAAAATGGTTATAGTTAGTTCCCTTGAAAAAAGTTGGCCAAAACTGAATAATTCCTGTTCACCGAACATCCGGGATAGTCATACCCTGGAACAATATTTAAAAAAAAAAAATCGATTAAAATTAAAAATATAAAGCTTTAAATCTTTTACTTTTAAATGATTAAAAAATAGATTTTATAATAAACATAGGCCATGGTAGTTTTGATTTTAAATTGCAGGTACTAAACACTTTTATTTACACCCTAAATTCAAACTTTAGTAATTTTTAAATATTACAATGTATGTCAGTTTCGACTGGAAACACTCTAATACTAACGATGTGAAAAATGCAATTTTTAAATATAGTTAAATTTCAACAATTGAAGGGAAATCAAAAATAAGTTGCAGATAATTACAGATAGGAGAAATTAGCTAACATTATATTTTTAAAAATTAATTTCAACTTGTACCATTAAAGAAAAATTACTTGTCAGTGTACACCGAATATCCCAAAAACACAGACCTGGGGTTTTATTCCTTAAATATTTTCCACAAATATTTTACAGTAAATCAAATTTATGTTTAAAAAAAAAAAAAAAAAGTACAGAATTTTACAGTAATGATTATAATTTTTGGAAGATTAAATCTAAATAAATACAAATGTACATTTTTATAGGGTCTCCAAGCAGAAAATTCCCAGTCTGTAAGATGTGCTCATACATTAATTAAGTTTAAAAAATTTAATTAAGTTATAAATTTTTGGTCTTCTATCACTTTTTGCTCACTACGGTACTGCCTATGCTGATAGCATTTCTATGTAGTGTACCCCTATGATCGTTCTTTAAAAAGACATTAAATCCCAGTAAATTCACTCCTATGCTTTGTTGTTCACTACCAAGAATGAAAAAATGCAGTATTACACTATTTCTATCCCCCTCCCTTTTTGTTTCCAGCCTTGAGCAATGATTGACCTATATTTATCCCATTTCACATTCCACGGTGTGGATTCTCGACCGAATAAACAGGGCGCGGCACCCGGCAACCCTTTAATGTCTCGCAACCCTTTTTCTCCATTCTTATTTGCCAAAACTTTTTCTCCTTCCTTACCATACAGTTTTCCTTATACAGGAGACAATACAATGAAGTCAAAATCAGCGTTTAAGCGACCCTTTACAAAACAGGAGGTATAACTGTTCCTTCACAAAATTCCAATCAGCCTTTTTTTTTTAAAAAATGCAACCAGATAAAATGTCCTTTTATAAATAATATTTTTTTCTGTTTTCTTTTATTTGCGTGATCTGAAAGATGCCCCTGGAATGTTTGTTTTTTCAGCAATGTAAAAAGGCCATCTGGCACATTACGCTTTCAGTTGGGGGGGAAAGAAGGAAGTTCAAAATGATTTCACATAAGGATGTTATGTTTGATAAGTATGCAGCTGTGAATTAGTAAACAATAAGCTTAGACTTAGCCACATAAATGACGGCAGCTCCCGTTGTTTTGAATTGGATGTTATGCACTCTTGCAAGTTGTTCTTAATGATTGCTTTTAGTGTAATCATTACATGGCCTTTCTACTTCAGATTATTTATAGTTATTACAGATATTTACTAAACATTAGAGAATTACGGATTCATTTCAAAATGCAAAACAACTTATTGCGAGTTAGAAAGTTTGCACGATTTCGAAACATGCATTGGTCTGAATTTATGTCTGTCTTTAGGAATAAGATTTAGGACTAAGTTAATCATTTTGAGATTGCATCAAACGATTTCTGAACATTTACTACATGGTGCATAAACGTGCCAGTCTGGAAAACAAAGTGCTTTCTTTTAATCCCCTCCCTGGCTGCCCTTTTTACATACGCCACTGGCTTTATTCATGAAGAACGTTGTAATTTTCCGAGAATGACAGCTGTCATCGCCTTTTCTTCTGGCAATGAGCCTTATTAATATTATAGTGGAATAAGTCTTGATGTTTAATTTTTTGGCATAAACACAACTCACATGAAAAGAATTAATAAATGAGCACTCGCTACTAGTCTGATTTTTATTCCCAGAAAGAGAGCTCCTACATAGCAGGTGGAGGGAACTTAGGAGGAAGAACAAACAAGTGCAGGCGTCTGCTTCAAACTGCAATCGTATGCGGTATAATTTACCCCCCTGGCTTAGGGTCTCCAATCAACCTACCTCCCGTCATCATCATCAACGTTGTTTACATTGGATATGGATCGTCACCCAAGATATTATTGGGTGACGATCGGCGATCGCTAAATGTTAATAATTCCTAAACTCAGTTGAAAAGTGCAATAGTTATTTTGTGAAAGGGCCGTTTTGGTCAAACTGAATTTTGTGAAGGGTCCGTTTTTCCGATATTGAATTTTGTGAAGGGTCCGTTTTCGGACCCGATTTCGACCTGGACAGACCCCCTGAGTACATAAATCATAATGGTAATATGACAGCTAGGAGGGGGCATTGCCCCTCCCTGCCCACTGGTTTGGATGCTTACATCAATGTGTTTAGTAAATAATATTATTAAGTACGTGCTTTTTCCCTTGCAAACTGACCCCCTTTATTTCACCTCATTACTTCAAAAACTTAATATCCCGATTTTTTTATTCTTGATTTTTTTCGTCCCTTCTTCAACTTCCGAGATATCAAGCACTGTGTCTTGCGTGTACACAATCAGAGGCTGTGAACATTGTATAAAACAATACATAAACAATAAATATTTCCTACAAATTTGACACTGAATTCACACACACAAAGTGCAAAACCATACTACGAGCTTTCAAATACTATGCATTAGAACCTTAAAAATTTTGACACACAAAGATTAATATTAGAGAGCAGTTACTATTTATTTTAAATCTGTATGTTTTAGCTTTTCAACTATTTTTAAAATGTAAAAATTAGAACTTTTATCAATATATATTACATTATCTTAAATTTATTAAATATTTTATAAGTAAGGAAAAAGAGTTTCAAGACTGAAATATATTCAAAAAATCTTTAAAATATTGTTTAGTAAAAAGCTGTCGAAGCTTTTTAATAAACTGCAATTCCTCCTGCAGAGCAGTTTGTGACTCTGTGAGAATGGCTGGAGGTCGTAAACTTGCAGATACAGCACATCCAAGGACATCCCAAGGATTTTCAATAGTATTAAAAAGGCCAGTATGCTGGCCAATCCGTATAAGCAATATCCTTACTCGCCAGGTAGTTGACGACAATGCCAGATGTATTGAATTTGCACATTATCATTGATTAAAATGAAAGAAGGACTAACTATTACAGTAAACAACATCACAGTGGATTCTAGGACTTCATCTTAATATCATCATTACAAACACTGTTTATAGATGTGCAGGTCAGTGCAATATCCCAATAAAATCCTAACCCAAACTCTGACCATTCTACTTCAGAATGTGTGATGATCAGTGATATTCTTGGGCTAGTTTGCATGTGCTCAAGCCCTACAAGAGGGAAGGGCAGATGGGTTGCTGCACTTGGGCCTGTGCAAGTTAGAGTGGGCCTATGCTCAGCTAAAGTATGTTTGTGAATTTTTCTGCATGTATTACAAATGTCATTTATAGATCTGTAACTGAAAAAACTTAAAAGAAACTAATTTTTGAATATATAATTCTAGAATGATTTAAATGGCATAAATGTTGATTCTACCATTTGAATATTAGTATTTTTTCAACGTTTGAAATGAATTAAAAGTACTATTACATATCAGAAAAACTTTCCTTTTAGCATTTTATAAGGAAATCATTCAAAAGAGCAGTTTTACAAAAAAAGCTCTTCCCTCCCCTGTTTTTTTTTTTTTTTTTTTTTTTTTTAACTTTGCGCTTTATGAAAAAGGTGGGGGGAGTTTTTGCTCCGCCTTATAAAATTTCTCTCTGAGGCCCTTGTGTGTGCATTGCTTTTTCTAGACTCTTACATGCTTGTCATTAGCCTCGAGTGAAAATTTCAACTAATCTGGGAAAAGGACACTGTCCACTTGGAAACAGCCTAATTTATATGGTGCTGACACCACTTTATGTGCCCCTCTGAATTAAACAAATAGAGGAACATAGTACGTGGGTATACAGTCCACTCATGTGTAGTCTATAGTGCACAGTAGTAGTGGATGTCATCTTACCAATGGAGGCAGCAACTATAGATGTCACAAAGGTGGTGGTCACTTTTTGATTTTGCTTGGCTACAACAGCAATACAGTAGAGAGCCAGAAATCCGCACAGCTTGGGACCATGGCTACGGCAGATTTTAGGATTTTGCGGATTTCAGGCCATAACATGGGCACGGTCAGAATATTTCCCAGGGGGGGGGGCCAAAGACTACAACGTATGGTTACCATGTTGGAAACAGCAAAAAAGCAAGGGAAACACTGTATACAAAAATCCAGGGGGGGGGGGACATTGCCCCCCTCTTGCCCTATGCTGCCGGTGTCCATGTGCCATAAAGATAAATCATTGCATTTCTGGTTTTAAAAAAGTAGAATACAATTACAATGAAATAAAAACACAGTCAAAAGTATTTCACTTATATTTTCACATTAAATACAAAAGCATAGGAGAAAAAAGAAAAAATTACATGAAGACTAGCCCAGCAAATGGTTTCAAAATTTCCTTTTTCTAATTTTGAAAGCATGTTCTATGGTGATTTGTTTTAAAGGATTATTTTTTTCTACTTTCAGTTTCTTTCTTTCTTCTCTTTTTCTTTCTCTTATTTATTTATTTTTGCAAATGGTAAATTATCATTAATTCTTGTTTTGTTACCATTCTTTGCTGTCCTAAAAATTTAAGGTATTCGTCTCCTAACTTTAAACTTTTATTAAACAGATTTTATTATCATTATTACCATATAATTATTATTATTATAAGTTTTCATCATCATCAGAATCATATTTATCTACATTCAAGACACTTTTCAACAATTTCATCACTAGTAGACGACTGCAAATTTCATTATTTACATCAGAGAAGGTGTGCGGATTTCGGACGTTTGCGGATTTTAGGTCAGCGGATTTTTGGCACTCGACTGTATATCAAATTTTTAGAGGGGGGAACCCTTGGGTGACCAACCATAGGTCTTCAGATTACTTTTTGGCTTATTTGAAATTATTTCCATAGTTTAGAAATGACAGAATGATGAATGCTGAAAAAATAACAATACCTGGAACTGATTGTTCTGCTTCAAGGCATTCGACTGATGCAAACACTCACTGTCTGCAATTTGCCATCCAGAAACCATACAAATAAAAAATAACTTGTACAAAAGTTCTTCACTATTTTTATCACACTTATAAGCAAATTGGTGTATTTCACTATTGGGATGCCTTGGACAGAGGACTTTTTGGGGGTTCTAATGTGTATTCACATTACATGTAAAGAAAACTGCCCCAAACTCCAGATCATTAGCTCAACAGTTGAAAGTGTAGGCTCGAACCTGGGACCTTAACACTTTGGCCATCTGCCATGTTCAGTTATCCACTCGGCCATGGTTGGCTTGAACTCTGTTATAATAAAATGTCAAAAGAGTATGTACCATTAAAAATATAGTTCCTTCAATAATGAAGTTGTTTTCAACTGTACATATATTATATTTAAGTACTATTTAGTATCAAACTTTAAAAGAAAAGTTTTTTTTTGTTTGTATGTATGTGGGTGTAAGTGGAAGCTCTCCAAAAATTAATTTGAGGGCAAATTTTAACCTTTAATAAATACCAAATTTTAATCACAGTCTCTAGATCTTGAAGATGTCTGCAATGATTCATCAAATTATGAAAACTCTCAGTTTTCAGAATAACAGATATTTTTCTCTAAAAATATGTATCAAAAATATAAAAAATTTACAAAATCCCTTAGTCATCTTTCAGTATTTTAATTTTTAAATGTATAAAATGTAAAAATTTAATAAATGTGAAACAGAGAAAATTGCTTATGTGCATGTATTCTGTGATTGATGGGAGAAATGTTAAAACTAAATGGTTTTCTTCTCACACGAAGACAAACAAACAGTAAAAAGATAAAAAAAATGTTTTAACTCATTAATTCAGTGACAATTCTTTATTTCAAGAAATTGTCACTCTTACTTCTTTACATTTTGAGGGACTCTTCATAAGTGTAGATGATTATAAAATTTAAGTATTAAGATGCTTCTGCAGTTAATAGAAAATGTACGAAGATTAAAAGTAAATAAAATAAGTTTTAAAAAATCCTTCATTAATTATTTCATTTATGAATAAATGAAAGTCCAATCTAATTTATCCATAATTGAAATAATTATTTTAGTTCACTTTCTTTATATTATAAGTCAAATTTGTACAGAGCAAAGCTAATTTCAAATTATAGCCAAGCTTATATCTATTACCAGCAGAAGGGACGTAACCAGGGAGTGAGCCCTAGTAGCCTGACCCCTCCCCCCCTCAAAAAAAAATTGGATGTCAATAATCAAGCTTTTTTGTCAGAAATTCTACCTTTTTCCACCTATTGGAAATCTCTCAATTTTTTTTTTCTATTTTAGTATATGAAATACGTGAAAAGAAACTTCAAAACACCAGAAAATCTAAATTGAAATCAATTACTCAATAAGCATAATAAATATTATAAGTACCTTTGAAAATTAGAATAGTCATAAGTCATAAGACTGAAACCACTCACAAAATTAACTAAATTTATAAAATCTTCTCTGTGGAACATTCCTTTTTGTCCCCTAAAAATAAATGAGTAAACAAATCAGAACTTCAAAACTTTGATAGTTGAAAATAATACTAAACTGTTAAAAAATCAACTACCAAAATTTCAAAAACATTAATACTTAAAACTTTTGTCTGAAAGTAATGTCTATAACCTGCATTTCATTATAAAGTTTCTTTTTTAAAAAATCTAAATTATATTTTGCATCAGCAGTTTTGAAAAATTACCCAGCATACGAAGGAGGAGGAATCACTAAAATCAAATATAAACTGTGTTTTTTCAAAGCATTTGATACATCAATTATGAACTGTGTAACTTCCCTGAAAAGAAAAAATATATGTATATATATATATATATATATTAAATATCAAATAAATTACACATGCTTACATAGATAATACATAAAAATAGATAAAATACACTACACATAAAAGTGTTTAAAAAAGACATAATAATTGTTCTTTCTGGGAATGATTGAAAAACATACTACAGCACACTCCCTCTAATCCGAAACCCTATAATCTGCAAATGCCTATAATCCGCCATACATTTTATATCTAAACAAATAATTTTACATTTCAGTTTTTCTACAGAGCCTCTGAAAGACTGGTGAAGCTTTCACTTTCGTGAAAATAAAAAGACCAGAAAAAGTAGTCCACTGAAATATTAGCCTATTTATATGAGTAACTAGAATAATCATTTGTGGAAATTCACTATTTGTACTGATATATGGAAAGGGATGGGATTAGATTTTCATTCAGTATAATTTTGCATTACTCTAGAGAAATATCTGTTATGGGCAGAAACAATCTAGTGAATACAATTAAATACTTTTAATAAACACACATAAATAAATAAACTAGTATCTCCAAGCACAAAAGAATACCTATTAATAAGCTACTAGACAAAATTGTCAAGTGAAATTTCAAATCCTTTATGTTATTTTTCATTTTTTATTACAAAATAACTATTACCAGCAGTTTGTTTTCCATTCTGTCTAATTATATGTGTACTGTTGCCAATATATTTTAGTAAAATACACATTTTCCCCCCCGTGTTAATCAAATGACCTATAATCCGCACAACCATTAGTCCCAACCTCTGCAAATTAGAGGGAGTGTCCTGTATTTTTGCATTTAAACAATTTTGATATATTTATCCTCCTGCATAAATGAATAAATCTAAAAAGAAAACAAGGAAGACTTTCTTTCTTTGCAGTATTTCTTTTGCAATACAGTCAACATTCAATTTTGATGAACCCATAAAGACCACTCAAATAGTAAAATCATCTATCAGAGTGTATCAAGATCACCTTAATAGTTCATACAATCACAAGTGTTCGTAAAAGTAGGGTTAGTAAAAATAAGTGTTAATTATATATAGCTTTTCCAAAAGAATTATTAAACATCTAAAAGTAACTGCAAAAATTAATGGAATTAATAAAAAATTCAAAGCAAGCATCAGCATACATAAGACAGAACCATAGGTTAAGCATAACTGGTATAAAAATTGAGAGATGCAGATCATATTGTAAAGTAGAGTAGCAAAGTTCACTTAATATTTTAAGATGAAGGTTTTGATACAAAGTTGAGGAGACAAACAACCCTCTGTACTCCATTTAAATACTAAGAAAATAACTAATAAGTTATGCTATGGCATAAAATTAAAATTAATTTATACTAGAAACAACTTACAATCTAGTAATAAGTTAGCATAGTACAGTTAAATACTTGATTGTTTAAAAGATTTTCTTTTAGCTGGATTCAAAATATAAAAATTCATATAAAAAGAAAAAACTTGAATACATCTGAAGAAAGCAAATTACATTTAGTAAAATATTCAAAAACACAATGATTAATAACAAGATTATGGCATAAGATATGATGATTTATTTTCAATACACATAAAAAATTTTAATGCTAGAGAGACTTATTAATTTACTGGTACAGAATAAATAAATACCACACACATGAAAGCTTTCTTAGTAACTTATCTTAAACAGTTAATGACTTAAACACTTAAAAAGAGTGTTCATATTTTTTTCAAAAAGGGACAGAGGGAATCTGTTAAAAAGGACTCTTTCTGTTGAGAAAAAATGCTACTTATGTTGAGAAAAAGGTAAATTTTCATGACATCCCACTGGTTTTTCACTCTGTATAGCTAGTGTTACTTTAAAAGAGTTCTTCCCTACCTTTCACTATGTATTTCTCACAGCTTTATATATTATACATAGAATTGTAGAATAAACATATCGTAACACAAGAATTTAAGCGTAATATAATTCATGAAAGAGTATTATTCTTTATTTATAAGTATATGCTATAGCCAATAACTAGTATTAGGTTGTAACGAAAGTTTCCCGCCACCGCAAATATCGTCAGAACACAGCTCGCGTTGGCGTATTTGCTCATATTTTGTCGAACGATTTTTGACATTTGAAAGAAAGAGGCTTACTTTATAACACTGTGTTGTGAAATCTCTAAAAAATATAGTTATTATTAAGTACAAGATGTTTCAAATGGAACTATAGCTCTAGAGGATTAGAACCATCATTAACTTCCAGTTGTGTTGCAAAAAGTCAGCTCCAGAATACCAACAAATTATGAGTACAGCTTTAAGTACTATTGTTGTATCATGTGACACTGTGCAGGTTTGGTACCGAAAGTTCAAATACAGTTATCTAATGAGTTAGAAGTAAGTTTTTCAGGCAGATATGGCGGAAAACTTTCGTTACAACCTGATATTAACATAAAATAGGATGTTAACAGAGAATAACAGGACCAAGAATATTTTCCAAGAACTAATAAGAACTATATTAATAAGAACTAATTAAAACATTTTAATAATCAGCAATTGCGTTAACCAGCTAGAAAGTAAACCATGTTGAGAAGAGTTACACATCCCCTTCCTCATATACTATATCAAGTATGCGCAAACTTTGAAAATTCGCAGGCCAAAATTTAGGATGTTAGTGAAGTTGCAGGCCAAACTTCAGGATGTTAGCAAAGTTGTGGGCAGTATAATTGGGATTTATATGGGATTTTGAATGGTTTATATGGGTTTTGATATGTTCCGCGGGCTGGATCAAAAGCCATGCCGGGTTACCTTCAGCCCGCAGACCGGAAGTTGTACATATGTGGTCTAAATGATCTCATCCATCTTCTCAACTGACACTGATTTAAACTTTCTGCTTTGAGTGTCTGCCAATTGGAAGCAGACTTTTTTAAAGTTCCAATTCCAAAATGTAAATGTTTCAAAAAGAGGAAAGATATATTTTTCTTTTAATAAAGGGCAGGGTGCATTGCATTTAAAGCAAAAAGGGCAAAGAGAATCAAAACTAAATCAAAAAGGGCAGGGTTCATTGGTACTAAAAAAAGGTATGCAGGGAATGACACCCTTTGAAAAATGCCAAACATGAATAATGCTTATGAATCCAATAAAAGGAGCAGCAAATTATTCCTCATGTAACACACATTGTATTGATGAATAGAATCTCTGATAAGATAACTAAAATCTTTTGATTTTAAGGTTAACAAAAGCTTCAATCAACATCTGCAAAAATATAAGAATGGTTAACATACTTTTTTCTAGAGATGATATACATGAAGCATACTGATGCATGATAAACATACAAAAATGGAATAGGCAGTCCCCTTATCTTATGCATAAAATAGAAATTTTTCTCTCTTTCAATCTTTATGTATATATATATACAACAATTTGAACAGTAAATTTATGATGAATCTAAACACTGTAATGATCCAAAAAAAAGTAACTTTCATTTATTAAACTGCATTTATAAGCAAATAAGCATGCTTCAAAACACCATCTACATCAATAACAAGTATATTACATTTAGAATAAAGAATAGTTACAGCTGCATCCGAAAAATAAATTTAATTCTAAAACCAATTCATTGATAAAAAAAAATTTAATTTTTATTAGGAACACTGTGAAACAGAAACACTCGTATACTATACCTTTTCATCTGTCCACCTAACATACTCCAAATTTCAATAACATATCCATTAAAGTCCTTTTTCTGGAAAAAGAAATTGAAAATTTATGCTCTTTTATTTTATTGTGTCTAAATCTGCTGTATTAATAAACCAAAACACATGATTCAATAATAAGATTATGATGTAGCCTGCCTTAAGTCAAATAATGCTTTAATCAAACATGCTATTTTATTTAGCGAGTGTCAAAGGGGACATTCCTGTGACTGGAGTTCTTTCAATAGCTAGCTTTTTTAACTATCAACCAATCACATAAGTATCTTACACTGAAACACCTTCAAATTTTATGTTTGTTGATATCTGACTTGCCTCATGATGGGTCAGTTCAGTATTCAGTACAGTCAAAGCTGGAAAAAGTACAAACTTCTTCAGCTAACTGTTCTGAATGAAAAATAAAAGTTTATTTCAAATGTATCACAGTAAATTGCTTGGTGATAACAATAGTGCATAAATGATACTATTGGCAAAGTACCATAAGTAAAATAAAATGATATATCAAAAGTCCTTCACAAGCTTATAAAGTCTAGTTTTGGCACTGATTCTTATTTTTGCACTATGGCACAGAATACAGATTTGAACTAGAATCGTGATACTTCATTTACATAAACTTTTTTGAAGTTGGCATAAGCATAAATATAAAATGCATGTTATGAAATTTCAACAGTTCCGTAGAGCCAAGGGAGGGGATAGGGAGTTCACACACACCCCATGAGGAATTTTTTGCCAGACAAGATGTATATTCTTCATTCCCTTATCACACACACATATATATATATGCGTGAGTTACAGTAGTTGTACACCCCCCCCCCATGAAAAATTTCTGGCTGCGTCACTGAATTTCAAAGAACATAAATTTGTTTGTTTATTTAGCATCAACTAAAAATAATGTAATAAAGACTTAAAAGAAAATAAAGAAAACAGCTAATACTTTTAAAGATGATTATAACACCGATATTACACAGACATGAATTGATTCGCAGCATTTGATTGATGTAACCTGTTCCTAGAAGTTTCCCTGTGTTAATAAAGCAATGAACATCTTCAATTTTTTTCATTCAGAGAAGAAAATTGCAAAGAAATCAGAATACTTCTTCCTTTAGTATCATAAGTAAGATGGCAAACTATGGCAATCCTCAAAGAAAAAAGTTTACAAGTGCAATTAAGATAAAGATATGATAGATAAAGACATCCGAAAGAACTCTTCCTTCACTTCTACAGTTTAAAAATAAATGCAGTTACCGAAACATATTATTTTGCGGAAGACACATTCATATATTTCAAGAAAGAAAACTGAAGCATCATCCTCCAACTAAACCAATGTCACTACTTTAGTTTATTATTGTTATTTTCCAATAGCAAGTATAAGTAAGCCGATACAAATGTTGAAAAATGCAAAGCTGCAGCACATTCATTTTGGGTTCAATTTCAAACCAGCACACACACACAGTGTTTCTTTATTCAGTGTGAAAAGATTCAATTTAAATTCAGATTTTAGGATACTGATATACTAATTAGGGAAAACTATTGCTCAAATGAACAACTATTGTTAATTATTAAAATATTGCTAAAACTAATTAAGTTTTAATAACTCTAAAAAATCAAAAGAAGTTAATTTTTATGGCCTAAACTTGATTTATTTGGCTAGTCACATGTTCCCTCTGGATCCACTAATGGCCCCTGTCTTAATATGAAGCTAAAATGTTGCTACATTTTCTTTTACACAACAATGGTACTCAATGGCGTCTGTGAAAGTTTGGGGACAATATTGGTACAAGGATATTTCAACCTTAATATTGGAGTGCCAGGGGGAAATATATGCTTAAGAATCACTACTCAGACTAGGCATCAATGCAAATGCAAGTTAAAGTTGCTCTACTTCAGGTCTCTTTTGACAAAATATCACACTGCCTTTCTCTCTTCACTTCTCATTTTTTTGTCTCCTTCCTTTTCTTTTCTTTTCAGTTTTTTTCTCTCTTCATCCTCTTCTTTTCGTGTTTTGTATATCTCTCAAACTGTCCTAATTTTAAATGTTATGTGTTAGTGTGTATTGCACAGTGATTATATTACATATAATACCAGGAATAATAACAAAGGAGGCAATAGCTAAAATAGTAGCTAAATAACTAAAACTTCTTTTCTCCCCTCATTTGTACATCTGTCTAAGAGAAAAGAGTGTGTGTGTGTGTGTGGGGGGGGGGGGGTGTTCCTTTCAAATATCAACTCTATTTCTATGCTCAGAAGAACCAGAAATCACACCATACGTCATCAATTGTCCAAAGGAATGATGTGGTAATAGTAACGTTAAAAGTAGTTTCCGAAAAGGGCTACAAACTACTGATTTTTTATATCACACTACATATTACACTTTTTTTTAAAGTAGTGCACTACACTACAAACAACAAAAAAAGTAGTGACTACTGTAGTTTTGCTACTTGTAACATGCTACTTACCATCAATGGGAATCAGTTAGTTATTAGTTAAAGCTAATATTGGTATGTTACAATTGTAAAACAGATAAATATGCTTGATTAATTGAATAATTATAATTTTCTAAATGATGATTATACTGAAAAACAAGATTTTACATCTTAATATTTTATAATTTAAAAGTATGCTGAGAAATGAGAGTATTAAAGCAGATGGGGCAGTACTGTTGCCACAAAAATTACATTTAAATCTCAATTTAAGTTATGGACATCATACAATAAACTCTTACTTTTTTGAAAAAAAAAGCAAAAAAAAATTTAATTAAATTAAAATTTTAAACATAAAGACTTTCAAAAAGTCACTAATGAGTATGTATCATAGTAAAATGTAGAAAAGTATATTTTTAAGCAAACTGCCATTTAATATTTGAAAATATTTAAGTGTTAGTCTGTGTGATGTGCAGAAGATTTTTTTTTCTTTTCATGGAAATTTTGAACTTTGTAAACATTTTAAAGATACATCACAGCCGAGTTTGTTTACTACGGCAACCCTACATGCACATTGCTAACAGAGAAAGTTGCTAATGTTAAGTCGCACAAAATCCAAGCTTGTGTAATACTAACATAAAGTGCATTTTATACCGAAAAAGTTAACACACTTTCTTAGAAATTTGAAGACTAAAAATTGTGACTGCATAAAGTTTGTAAAGACAACAGACAAAAAAGATAATAAAACATTGTGTGGATTTGTATGTAACAACTAATCAGATAAAAATAATCAAAAGATAGGCTATAAAATTCCCTAGATATTTTAGCATCAGTGCTTAAGTCTAGTTGTTTTGTTTAAAAAAGAGGAGGGAGAGGAAGAAAAAAACATACCTGCTTGTCAGGCACATATCCAAAAAACATTTTTTTTGGGGGGGGGGCGGGGTCCAAACAGTAAAAAAAGCAGAATTTCACACAAAAATACTATATCATTACCATTTTAGTAACATAAATCCAAATTTCGAGGGGGGCGGCAGACCCCCTGGACCACCCCCTAAATACGTCCTTGCTGCTTGTTACATTTAAGTTTTATTACACAGTAAGCAAATAATAGTTGCTATACAGTTGCGATTAGTATCTTTAGTTTTGTATTAGTTTTTGTATTACATAAAATTTATTCTCAGTTATGTTTTGTAATTTTAATTTTGTTTTATTCAAATAAAGTAATGAGCATGCCACAGTAAATAAAATATAATGCAATATTTTCAGTATTGTTTACCTAGGTATTTAAAATAGCAGGACAAATATAAACATACAATGAATGTTAAATAGTTAAGAATAAATTAATTACAAACCTTTGCTAAGTTGATTAAATTTGAGCAAACATTTTCTACAGCTGTCTTTGTTTGGAAAAGCTTTTTCAGTGTTTGATATGACCACTGCTCAAATATGATTCTAGGAACTGAATTCAGAGAAATAATTATTATAAATTTAAGAGAGCAATAACAATAAAAATAATGATTAAAAAATAGAATAAAGCAATAGGATAAAACATTAAGTAAAGGAGGCACGAAAAAATTATTGATAAATCACTCTGTACATTTTAATAATTATTAAAGTTAATACAGTAGACCCTCCCCCCCCCCATATAACACAGTAGATACATTCCATGTTATAGGAATCCATGTTGTACGGGTCCTGAGCTATACTTCACCTGCAGTATGGACTGCACAGTATAATTGCAGCAAAACTTATTTGCGCTCCATAGAAACACAATGATGTTTGGTGTTGCCATTCAAAACTTATATTGATTACAGGAGCTAAAACGTCATAAAATCAGAACATCTGTTTCATTTTACCATGCTGTATGTCTCTTCAGCAGTGGTGGCACCAGACTTTCCCTGACAGGAGGGCCATCTTCCCCGACGGGGGGGGGGGGGGGGGGGGCAAATAATAAACTCAATATGCACAAAATTTTACACTTCAGTGCTAGAACAAACATGATTATTTTTTATCATTTTGCATAAAACACTATTAGAATGTAGCCTACTTTTGTAAAAGTTACAGACAGATAAACTATATAAACTATCAAAATATAATTGTTAAAAATGTGGGCATCGGCAGAACATTTCTTCATGGGGGAGGGGGGGGGGAGCAATGATTACTTCAATATATGGTTGCCATGTTGGAAAGAACAGAAAAGCAGGGAAACAACTGCATATAAAAATCCAGGGAGGGGGATAAGTGCCAGATTGCTCTATGCTGCGGATGCCCATGGTTAAAAAACAAATCATAACTGCTAGTTTATCTGTTTGCTTAGATCAAACATTTGTTAACACTTTATGTAAATTACATTTTACAGAACATGCTTTGACAGTTTCTGTATAGAAATTTATTATGTTTGAAAAGTTTATGTGACGCAAAGTATTTTAAACATTTCTTTACCACGAATGTTCAAGTTATGAAAACTTATTTTTAAAAAACTTGTATAGTACTCCCTCTGTAGCTATTGAAAATGAGCAACCTGAAATTTTAAAATTCAGCTAGAGTAATCGACATTTTAAGTATTCAAAATAGATATGCATTGAAAGTAAACTAATTAAATACTAAGCATCTCCTTAATTAGATTATGAACATTAAAATTATGAAAAAAATTATTACTTCAGCAAGTTATATAATAGCTTTGATATTTTATTCTTATTGAACTTATAGATCTACAAGTTTAAAAATGAAAGCAATTTTTGTTAATTTTTCTACAAAATTAAAATGTAGGAGAGAGTGGTTTGCAAACAAAATTTTTGGGTGCTTGCAACTGGGCATTTTCTTACCAGAAGGAGATCCATAAAAATCTGATTGAAAAGTGTGCAAGTTCTTTCTTTTTTCTAATAGCTGATACATAACAATTATTTATTATATCATGATAACTGTGACTGTTATTAGTTTTGTTTATTCATTTACTAATATTAAGATGTACTTATGTGAATTTATTTGGAAAGCATGGGTGGGGCTGAATGAGTCACATGTTACAGTAATGAATGGGTGATTTTTGTCCTTACCGTGAACATGTGAACATGTTTAGGTTACACCGTGAACATGTTTAGGTTACTTTCTTTTTCTGATTTTACTTTCTTAAAAGTATGAAACTATTTAATGGCTCTTTCAGATTTTTAATAATTATTTAAAAGTAATGGTTGTTAAATTAAGCAGGTAATCTCATTTTTTGCCTCAAAACAAAGTTCAAAGATAATTGTTTTCAGGGGCGCACACAAGAGATCTGGGCCCCATCCAAAAGAGTTATCAATTTTGCATCATTAAAGCATGTAATTTTTGACATTTAAATATGTTAGAAGACTATCAAATTCTTGTTTGTAGCAGTTTAGATTAGGGATGTAACAAATATTCGGCCACTATTCGGTATTCGGCTGTTTTGCTGAATATTCAGTAGGCCGAATATTCAGTTGGCTGAATATTCCCTAAGCCGAATACTGAACAGATATTCAGCCAAATAGTTGTGGCTGAATATTGTTAAATATTCAGCTGAATAATTTCAGAAGAAAGATGTATTTTTAAATGCATTTACAAATAATATTGCCTTGTTACTTCAATATGTTAATTTCATATCATAAAATATTATAATTCATTGAATTTTAAGCTGAATGAAACATAATCTAATGTATTTAATAATATTACAGAAATGCAAACTTTTCTACTTTGTGACACTACTTGACTTTGTTTTCCACCTTGTTTTAAGGGGCGGGGGTAGGAGGAATCCTTTCAGATCCTCAATTACAAATAATTTTGAAAAGCTGCTACATATGTTTGTCCAGAGGCTGTAAAACCCAAAGCATGACATATAGTTAGCAGATTAATCACATTTACCATAGCATATTTATTAAATTATGAATATTTCAAAACATAATTAAGCTGCTATTAGTGTTTAACTTTGTAAAAGATATTTTTTCATGACCAAGATTTTTAAGTTTTAGAGATAATATACTGTTGTGTATTTTTAAGTACCTACAAATAATATAGAATGAATTTTAATTAGTCTTTATTTAGTATTTAATTACAAATTTTTGTAAAGCAGCATTTTATTTACAATTAAAATGAAATTTTAAAAAATTTATTATTAGGCCGCTGAATATTCAATATTCGGCCTAAACTATGTGCCGAATATTCGGTTTTCGGCCAAATCACTATTCGTTACATCTCTAGTTTAGATAACTAAATAAAAGCACAATAAAATGGGTCATGATTAATTTTTTTTTTCAAGTTAAGTGGTTGGTATCAAATCTTTATGAGCTGGAGCAGGACCTGCTCTAAGAGAAAGTCCTTTGTGCACCCCAGGTTGTTTTTATAGAACTCAGAAACATTTCAATTTTTTAATGTACTGTATATACAGGGTGAATTTGACATAATCTGCCAAATAAAAATGGGTGAAAGAGCTGCCCATGTGGAACATAAAACACCCCAAAAACCCTGTCCTATCTCTAACTGTTTCCAAGTTATGGTGGATAGAAGAAATTCTGTTTTTTCTTATACCATCTGAAAAAAAAAACAAATTTGTAAGGTTTCTGAAAGACCTACGTTCAAAATAAGCACATATTTAGAAAGAGCAGGAAAAATCCTATGATGTGGCACCATTTACATCAGGATATCTCTATTTTATAAGGAGCTACAAGTGCTGAAACATTGCAAAGTTAAAATTCGAAATCAATCTCATCATATTAACTCATCAAAGTTGTGTAATAACTCATGCTCCTTCAGATCCACACAAGCTCTTTTTTAACTGTTCAAAGTTAGCTTCTCAGACCAGCAAAAGTTACGAACTTTTTAAGTCTTCGACTCTCAGAGGTTTCAGTGAAAGAATTAGGCATTCCCTTTGGAGATTTCTAAAGACTTCTTTCATGGGTGGATATTTAACAAAAGCATAAATCTCTTAGTTATTGAATTAAATAGGCAATTAATGTAATTATTAGAATTGTGAAAAGACAAAAAAGATTATTTTGATTAGAAAGGTTTCTAAATGTCAGAAAACATTACAAGAAGTTAAATTTTTTTATTTGGGAATACCTTATTCCCCCGTAGATGATATATATTTCGGTTACACATAAACACATAACCATCATCAGTCGTTTCTGGATCTCACACTAATGGCGGCTTCCTCTTCAATCTCTTCTCTCTTCTTCCAGAACTTTCGATGAATCCAGAACATTCATCGAAAGTTCCGGAAGAAGAGAAAAGAGAGTGAAGAGGAAGCCACCATTAGTGTGAGATCCAGAAACGATAGATGATGGTTATGTGTTTATGTGTAACCGAAATATATATCGTCTACGGGGGAATAAGGTATTCCCAAATAAAAAAATTTAACTGATTAATCCGCCGTATTATATAATGTTTTATAAGTTTTTACAATACAAAAATTTTTGAATCAAATTTCAGACATGTTTCTATACAAAGATCGAATTCATTTTTATAGTTATCAAAGCAATAATAATTGGTATATTAATGATAAAAAATTAAAACTGAATTTATAATTATTATACCTATTTTAATATTTTTATTCAGCTGACGTACAGATTGAAGCCAACTGCTATCAATGTCATGCTGACCTTCTATTGAAATATCACCATTTGAATTCTTTGGGCGCAGTTGTAGCCAAACTGGTGAAATCATAGTGAATTTAGAAGAAAAAAGCTTTGCAATATCATAGCCATGGCCATTCCACTGAATCAAAAGAAAAAGAAAAGATTTCACTTACTTAATTAAAACACTTGTATTAAAACTTTTTTTATGGAAAGAGGATATTTTAAAGACAAAATTATGTTTTCTCTTTTGATTGAGTATATTCTTAGAAAATGAGAAGAAAACTATTTAAAATGTTTTACATACTAAAACTCATTTCTCTTCTTTCAATTTCTTAGGCCTCAGTCATCATTAAAGATATAGATTAAAGTCTTGTTTAGAATAAATATTAAATAGTAACGATTTTTTTTTTCATTACCGATTAAACTATTTGTATCAGTGGTGTTTAAGAGCCTTTCTTTTGTTTTACTTTTGATAGCTGCAATAGAATCACTAGACTCAGATCAGGAACTTAAGGAAATAATTTTTATTTGTCAAACTGTTCATAAAAAATACACAGTTAATACAATCAAATGATTTCATATTGAGTCAGTAAGTTACAAATACTCAACTATATTAATAAACTGACGAAAACTATGAATTTTTGTGCTTCTGAATAAGTTGGTAAAATTCGATATTTTACTAGACAATTTAAGGACCCTTTCCTCAATAAAAAGTGTTAGTGATGTTGCTACATGAGACATGTTCAATCACAAGGCAAATTCCTTGAACTGAAATTTTTTGAAGAAGCCAAAGTTCCCCAATAAATGACCAATTTCAAAATAACATTCAGGCTCATCTCACATCAATGGTGGAAATGTTCTTCAAACAGTGGATTATAAAGCTCATCCACTGACATGAAAAATGCTTGAATCTTTATGGTGATAACTAAGATAATGCCCATATTTATACATAACTTTTGGTAATAAAAATCATTTTGATCTTTGTTATCTTTTAATGGTTCATTGGAGGTTGAAAAACAAAAAGTTCAGTAGTTAAAACCAAAACTGTTTGAGTAGTTCAAACCAATTCTCATAGCATGTCTCAAACAGATAGACAGCCAAAAATATACAGTAAAATTAATCTTAAAACCCCATTAGTTTTAACCTGTGAATATTGTATCCAAAAATTTAATATATACATACAGACACTAGAGATTGTCTTGAACACTGCTCTTGTCAGAGGCGTAGCCAAGGGGGGGGGGATTAGGGGGGTCATAACCTCCCATGAGGAATTTTTTGCCATACAAAATATATATTCTTCACTCCCTTATCACACACATGTATGCATATATGTGAGTTGTAGTAGTCGTAACCCCCCCCCCATGAAAAATTTCTGGCTACGCCACTGGCTCTTGTCAAGTATGTACTAGGGCTTCCTTCGGTAATACAGATATTTTATCATGAGTAGGGCCCTATAAAATATGCAAAAATGCAGAATTTTGCATAATTCACAATTCTCTGCATAACACATATTTTTTTTGGCAAACTTTTCATTTCTTAATTTTAAAGCAAAATTGAATGTATATTATTGTCCGGAAATGGACATCTCCAAAAAGCGAGGAACTAAGTTTTCCCAAATTGGTTTGGAACTCCTAAAAGCGGCTCGAGTGTTTGACCCAGACCAATTGTCCAGAATCAGGGGTGCAGCCAGAGGGGTGGGGCTGTTTGAGCTGCAGCCCCCTCCCGAAATGGGACACTTAGCTTGCAATTTGATATTTAGCTTCCAACTGAGCTTACAATTTGATACTCAGTCCCCCCCTCCCCCAAAATAAAATCCTAGCTACACGACTGTCCAGGATGAATGTTGATTCACAAATAAGACTTGAGTATGCTGCTTACAAGGGGTATGTCAAGGAATGTTCCGCTGAAAACTTAGATTTTGAAATTCAGAAGCTGTTTCACAGACGTTTCCAGAACTAACATGCAAAGCAAATCAAGTACTCTCAGTTTTATGTAATTCTGTAATCTGTGAAAGAACAGCTTCATGATACAGTCAAATATTAACAAAACAAAGTCAGAGTTTGAAGGAATCATTGGCTGTTGAACTAACATCATTTTATTTTGATAAAATTTAGTGCAAAAGTAAGACGTACTTATTCATTTTTAATTGCAAATTAAAATAATGCTTTTCTTTTTAACATTTTCTTACTCATCCACATTACATCAATAAATTCCTAGAAATAATGCATAATTTCAATAAACTACGGAATTGATGCCGCATAGTTCCGATTTTTTTTGCATATTCTGTTGGGCCCTAATCAAGAATATATTCATTCGAAGAACCAAGAATAAAGATTTCTTTTCATTATGAGAAAATGTAATTCATAAGTAGATAAAAAGTTAATATATAATGCATATGCTTAATTTAAAAAATAATTCATTGTGCTTACAGGAGTAACATATCCAAGAACTTCATTTGAGAAATGACGGACCATTGCTTGAGTTACACTAAATGATTTGTGCTCTTCAATTATGCTTCTATAACTAACAGAGTTGTTACTTATATCTTCATTTGTAAATAGCTCATTTGAAATTTTTTCCTAAATTACAGGAAATAAAATTTTAGCACAGAGAGAACATGAATGACAAATTATGATGATTAAAATACTACTTCAATGCATGATAAAGAACAAGCTTTAAACTCAACCTAAAACAATCTGTTCTTTTATTTGTAGAGTGATTTTTCAGGAATATAAACCTTTTGAATAATTATTTATATTGAAAAATTTATATTAGTATTTTTGAAAACCACTGTATCACCTTCAGCTTTAGTGTCTGAAAAATCTCATATATCAATTTTAAAATAGAAACATTGGCTTTTATATCACTTATAATGCAAAATAACATTCTGCATCAGTTATGCCTTCTCCCACATCCACCTAAGAAACAGAAGCAAAGGAAAACATTGTAATTATTAGAGTTGAATGCTTTATTTAAAAAATAACACTGGCATATAGACATTCACACAAAAAGTAAAATGTACAAAGTTAAATACTTCATTATTGTGATATACAATTAAGAAAAGATTTTTTATAAGCAAATATTGTTATATAGGTTTCATTAGCAATAACCATTTGTACTTTTAAAGCCATTTTTTGTTGTAAATTATTTAAATTTTAAATGTTAAACAAACAGTTATTTTGTTTAACATTCTAAATTAAATAAAAAGTGGCTACAAACAAAATATCCAATTACACACTTTAGTACACATTCTACATCATGGTGCACATTTGTGTACATATTTATATATATATATTTTGAAGGAATAAACAAACTCATCAAAGTAGCAATCCTTCATTAGGCTTTACCAATGTTGTAGTGCTAAAAATTTTCCCCCCAGAACATATGACTCCGCGTGGGGGTAGGGGCAGACATGTTTATAACAACTAATCATAAAACTCTGCTTTTTATGTTAGTAACCAATATAAGAGACTATGTATAATTTTGAAGAAATCTTAATTGACCCAAACAAAGTGTACAGCAACAAAGCAAATAAAGTGTACAATTGGGAGGGATGGGCCCATGTCCCCTTTGGATTTGCTAATGGGTCCTACATTAATATGAAGCTACATGTTAGTACTTTTTCTTTTACACAACAGTTATACTCAGTTATGTCTGCAAAAGTTTGAGGACAAAGTCGATACAAGGATATTTCAACCATGTGTCGGGGCATCGAGGAAAGTATATGCTTGAGAATCATGCTACTCACCGTAGACCAAGGATGTACCCAGGGGGGTAGTCCAGGGTGTCCGGACCCCCCCCCTCCCGAAATTTCAGTTTTTGTTAACAAAATAAGAATGATGAAGTCTTTTTGTGAAAAATTCTACCTTTTTCACCGTTTGGACCCCCTCTGAAATTTTTTTCTGGGTACGTCCCTGTCATAGACATCAATGCAAATGCAAGTTACTCTACTTCTGGTCTCTCTCTGACATACCCAGAGCCCAATTATTACACAGGCAAGGGTGGCAATAGCCCAAGGCCCCTGAAAAATACCCCCTTCAAAATCCCAATTATCTAGATTAGAAATTCATACATACTGAAACAATAATTAAAAGAAAGTAAATTTCTCTTGTAATATCTATCACATAATTGTTCATCACGCATGCCATGTAATCCCCAGACCTGACTTAGCACCCGTATGAGCTAATAATACAAAGGGGTTACAAATATTAAAATAAAAATTATTTTTAAATATATTATGTTGCTCAAGTATAAATATGTACATAATTTTAAAATTCAATTATGAAAAATCTTAAGAATGTTTTATGTCGCAAAAGCGAAACAGTATTAAATAATGGGTTAAAATGCTTGTGACAGTAATGGGGCCCCCCAAAGTAACCTAGTGCCCCACGGCCCAATCAAAGTATTATCAGGCTCCGGACCCATTATACCACCTTTTCTCGCTTTCCTTCTTATTTTTCTGCCTTCTCTGTTTTCTTTCTTTTCAATTTCTTTCTCTGCTTTCATTCTTATTTTTCTGTCTTCTCTGTTTTCTTTCTTTTTAATTTCTTTCTCTGCTTCATCCTCCCCTTTGTGTGTTTTGTACATCCCTCATGCTGTTCTAATTTTAAAATGCTATGTGTTTTTGTGTATTGCAGAGTGGTTATACTATAAATAATAGCAAGGGAAGCAAAAGCTAAAATAATAGACTTTAGACAAAGCATCCCTTCTCTTCTCCCCTCATTTGTGTGTGTATGGGGGGGGGGAGGGAAGTATAAACTGCAGTTCTATGCTCGGAAGAAAGAGCAATCGCACCGTGTGATCAGTCGCCCAAAGAGATGATATGGCAAGAGTAACGTTAAAAGTAGTTTAAAGAAAGCACTACTGATTTTTTGTAATGCACTACATATTCCACTACTTTTTTTAAAAGCAGCATGCTACACTGCAAACTACAGAAAAAAGTAGCGACTACTGTAGTTTCAATAGTTGTAACACGTTACTTTCCACCCCTGTTCATCTTTCATTATAAATCACCTGCCTCCCACTAGAGAGGGGGAGATCAATGCAATTTAAGAAGAACCGAGGATCCACTAAATCAATTAAATTGTCTATTTAATTTTCTAAGTTTTTTCCAAGTAAAAAGGTGTTTATATCAATCTTTTGATGTGTTAATTTTCCTTAAAAAATATGCATAAAAATTCTATTTTTGAAATTTAATTAAAATAAATTTTTTAACTGATTCGATTTTTATTGATTGTGAGTCACATGCTTTCAACATCAAGTGTCTTTGTAATGCTTGCTATTTTGTTCTAAGACTTTAGCACAATCCCTGGAAACCTATCCAGATCCTTTTCAAAAAAGTACATTTTACATAAAAGCACAAATAATAATAATAACATCACAACCAAGCCTCATCAGAGTGAAACTAGCTCTAAATGAATATAAAATTATGTTTCTGGCATGGGACTGTAAATTAATTTTTAATCCAAGAAAGCATGTGCTTTTGTTCTTATGCATCACTGTTTAAAATGGCAAAGTTTATGAAAGACAATACCTTACATTTTACAATTATCAACAATTTTAAGGTCATTGCTGTCTGGACCAATAGCAGGCCTACTGGAAAAGGGGGACAGGAGGAGCAACTGTTCCAGGACCTGGGTCCTAGGAGGTTGATCCTAGGGGACATACGTTAAAAAACTTTAGCATATAGGACCCACAGAAAAATAAAATTCGTATCTAAGACAGCCTTTTGAAAAGAATTAAAATGTATAGCCGACCAACCATCGGACAAGAAAGTCTGTGTGGACTAACCACTCTTGCTGCAAAGACAGATCTTGCTCATCCTTTGAATTTTGATGACTTCATCTATTACAGCCTGAAGGGCTATATCAGTGCAATTTCTCAAACTTGCCGATTGAATTGTTTGCTTTTCCTGCTTTTGATATTTACTTAAACATTGGATTTTTGTAAATTAATAACTAATTTGACAAAGATAACTCTACTTTAGTTTTCAAATATTGAGTGTTCAATATTTGATAGAAAACATTTATCTTTAATTGTGTCCAATTATTCTTGAAAGGAGAATTTCAGAATTATAGTTACATAACTAAAATAAATCTGATTAAATATTTGAAATTTTATGAAGATTTCGTGTATGTGGCTATGTGGCTTACGGTAAATTTAAAATATACTAATTGTCAGGGTTCGTTGATTTAAATCAGCTTGATTAAAATCATGATTAAAATCACGATTTAAATCAAGGGATTTTTTAAAAAAAAATCAATGATTAAAATCATTTTTCAAAAATGCATTTTAAATTGTTAGATTGATGATGATAATCTAAATAAAAATCTTCAACACTCAAATGAAATTAATTTCTTAATAGCATTAGATGGCACTGCAGTGGTTTAGGGAATCCTTCAAGGGGGGGGGGGGAAGAGTGACTTTTGAGTGTGACAGTGTGAGAACAAAAGAAATTTGATCAGGAAAATTGGCATTACTAGAATTATTTCAGATTTTAGAACACGCTTGTTTAGGATTCCGTGTTCAGAGAGCTATTGCTAAAGTACAAGGATAATGGCAAGAATTAAGAAAGATAATATTTGGATGTACTTTAATGAAGAGCAGACAGTTTCTGGAAAAGGTGTTAAAACCAAATGCAAGAACTGTGGAAAAGTTGGATTAGTAGCCAGAATGAAAGCACATGTAGATAAATGTTTCGCCTCTGGCAGAAATGATATTAATAGTGATCAACCTCAAGAAACAGTTGAGAACAATTTAACTTGTACAAAATCTGAGGCAGACAAACCTATGAAAAGAAAAATCAGTGAGATAGAAAATGATGTTGGTGTTCTTAAGAACAGCATGAATGATTATGTCATAAAGACCACTAAAACTCAAAAGCAAATAAGAGGAAGTGGCAAGATATATTTATGACACCAATTCTGCTTTTCATCAGGTTAATCATCCCCAATTTAAAAAGATGATTTCTGCTTTAAGGCCAGGGTATACTGCTCCAAATAAAGTAGAAATAGGTGGAGCATTACTTGATAATATATATGATCAAGAGAAAGAAATTGTTTCATATTAAAATTTGTTTATATATGCACTTATTATAATAATAGCTAAAATAGCATAAAATATATTTTATATATATTGTTTAAAATGTCATACTACTTTTATAATATGCAAAATAAATTCATATTAGGAATTTTTAAAACATCTTTAAAAAAATCCGATTTAAATAAAAAAAATCTGATTTAAATCAAAAAAATCTGATTTTTTTTATTTTTAAAAAATCAAAAAAATCACGAACCCTGCTAATTGTATACTGGTTTAAAAAAATTAAGGGGAAAAGAAAAGATAGAAGAATTATCTTGGAGGGGGGGGGGGGCGTCTGAAACCTGCCTGGGGCCCGAAAATCGGTCCGAATTGTCACGCCGCAATTTAGTGCGAGTTCAAAGGTTCAAAATTTTCTGAGAATCGGTATATTTCTTCTTACGTATTCAACTTTCTTTCAGCCTCTGGCTGTTACGAACTTTGCATGGAAACAGTATATCAGACTTCTGGTTGTGAAGTTTTACAAAAGTTTTTACTGTTGTAAAAATCTTTTCATTATCTTGTATGCTTGTATGATCGTAGAAGAGAGGTTGCTACAATTTAAAAATTTTTTATGATGGATTTGAAAAAACACTACATGAAAAGGTTTACTTGCTTGTTGTGTTGAAAAATATATTGGCAAGCTAATGTAATTTTTCTACTATAAACAAAATCACTACTTTAAGTTACGGCATTTTAGCGTACCTCTTTATTTTTCTTATTTTGTCGATTATTTTTCCGATCACTTTTTGATAATGTACCTAAACAATTTAGGGGAAGCAGTAAAACAATAATTAAAAAAGCAGGTAAAATATGCATTTTTAGTGTATGCCCAACACTCAACAAAACAGAAACAGAAACTATGGGTTAACTGTACTATTTGTAAACATGGAGCTTTGCGCTACATCCATACATCAGCACAAATTTCATTGGATGGTGGGCGTCATGCGCATACAGCAGAGAGACAGTTTTTCAATTTGCCCCCGAAGTTATTGGATTATTATACTAGTAGTTGCAGGCCTCTCAATTGGTCCTCTTTTTTTAAAATTCCTACCTTCATCAAAGTTTTATTTATATAGCCTAGTATTTTAATGGTTCGATAGACGAAACCTTAACATCTAAAAGAACATTTAACAACTGTTGAAGAAGCAGAACATTTTACTCTATTATTTATAGAGGTAGGAATTTAAAAAAAAGGAGGACCAATTGAGAGGCCTGTAGTTGTAATATTGTAATAATTGGATATTGTAATAGGTGTTTTTAACAATTTTTTTCTGGATGCAGGCGGCTGTGCCTCTCACCCAGATATCACACTTGTCCATTTTATGTCTATTTCTGATCCGACTCATCCATAATACAGCCATGTCTCTATATAGACATCTATTAGACATCTACCAATTTAAGGACATAATCTGGAAAATCCAGAAAATGTTCATGAATAGGCCAAACCTAGAATTAGAATATCCAGAATAAGTCCTTTCGTGGACGTATTAAATGATGACTAGGTCAGTGACATGACATAAAATGGATGTATTGATACGAACTTTTAGTTTGTTCTGCCTTTCAGAGATAAAAAATTGGTCTAAAATTCGTATTCTATGCGTCAAATAATTAAATTTTGCATTTTGTTGCATCAAAATCAGTTAACTAGAACGCGAGATATGGAGTTTTATGTGTCCCCATTAGTTGATATAGAGTTTTCTCGAAAAATGTAGGCTGTACAGTTTAGCTGACTTCACTTTTAGCGCCAAATTTGGCGGTATTTCGCCAAAAAGTCGCAGAGCTTGGCGAAACTTCGGACATTTGGCACGGTTTTGCCAATGGGGAGTGTTATGTTTGTTTCCCTGCCTTAATATTATGCTCGAGGCTCGAGAAACTGCCAGACTTCGGTCAACCGATATAAGAAGGTCTGGATAACCGAATTCGAATTAGTCTGCTATTGACTGCCGTGAGAATAAGACGTCCGTTTTGCTAAGAACATAAGGCTCTGTATTAGCGCATGTAGAAGCAATATTTTGCTTGTTTTGGGAAGCTTGTTTTTAATGCTGTGTGAGGATTCTTCGTTGCTGAATCCTGACTGTTTATGTTTACGCTCGTGAATTTCCACTAAATTTTATCCCGTGGAATTATTTTATTGCCTGTGAAATACAGCAGCCGTGAAAGCTTCCGTACTAAGTGGATTATTGCAAGCAAGTTACTGGCCGTTAGGGCCTGTGAATTTTGTATAGCAGATTGTTCGACGAAGTTCTAGAAGCAATAAAATGTATGTGTCCAGAAATGAACAAAATTATTGTTAGTGTCCGTCATTGATTTATCCAATATTCTACATACGATTCATGAATTTATTATATTTACTATTTTTATTGATATACACTGCCCTCCAAAAGTTAAGGTACAACCTGTCTTTTGTGAATAATATGGAAACGAATAAACATAAAAGCAAAACATTTGGACTAACTGAGCACTAAATAGTTCTTTATTGAGTATGACATAGAAATTTACATAAATTCAACACAAACATGGTGTAAAAGCAAAAGAACACTTTTGATAGAAAAGTCAACTTTTGGAGAAACAGTTTATCAGAGCTTTTTGCGGAAACATGTGGTGGAAACCTTACAAAAATGAGTTCTAATAAGGAATGTGTCCACCCCTAACTGCAATGCACTGACGGCATCGATTCTCCATGCTGCTAATTAAGTTGTCGGACACCTCAATAGGGAACGAAGACCACGCACGGATTAGTCCTTGTTTCAGCTCATGCAACGATCTTGGAGGAGGACTTGAAGCTGCCGCTTGTCTGCCAAGGTAGTCCCAAACATGTTCTATCAGATTGAGCTGGCCATTCCATTCGCTCCAAACCTTGACTCTCAAGATAATCCTCAACAAGCACAGCTCGGGGAGGTTGGGCATTATCATCCACCAGAATGAAATCATTGCCAATAGCAGCAGCATATGGCCGAACATAGGCATCAAAGATCTCATCACGATATGTCACACCAGTCAAATTTACACCATGGAACACATACAGGTCAGTGTGACCACGGGGAGAGATTCCTGCCCACACCATGATTCCACTACCCCTAAAACTGTGTCTTTCAACAATACACTCCCTGAATCGCACTGCAATGTAAACCGGGACTCGTCAGTGAAGAGTATAGAAGCCCATTGTTGTCTGATCCAGGAGACATGTTCCCTTGCCCAACATAAACGAGCCCTTCTGTGCCGTCCGTTCAAGGGGACACACACAAATGGTCGTCTTGCATACATACCTGCATTATGAAGGCGTCTTCGTACTGTTGTTGCTGAGATTCTTCTTCCCGATGCGACAAAATGATCTACAACGAGCTGAGGTACAGTAGTGGTTCTCCTTCTTTGGGCTCTAAGTGCTAGATAACGGTCTTCTGCAGGTGTCGTTACTCGTGGTCGGCCTGAAACAGGTCTTCTAGATACTGAATCTGTAGTTTGAAATTGATTCCAGAGTCGTTGGACCACACTACGAGACACATTGAGAGGTCTAGCAGCATCAGCTTGTGACAACCCCATTTCCATTCAACCGACCGCCCCCCACCGTAAAAAATCAGGTAAGCAATTTATCCTGAACATTATTAGACTGTCTTGAACGAAATTAACAACAAAACTTAAAATCAACAAGCACACACAAAAATTACAGCTGACGATACAAAAGTTTAGTTTTTGCACATTACCTACCACTTTTATATAAGTATCCATTTATATAAAAGTGGCGACTATAATTTTTGCATATGTTTTGGTAAAATACGTTACTATTATGCAAATAAACTACAAATTTTCTTGTTGCTGCCTTTTTTTTTTATGCTCAGGTTCGAAAAACCCGGTTGTACACCCACCAAAAAAAGTATTCGAGCAAGAGAGAAATTTCCTATTTTAGATTTTTCGAATAATAATTGAGTTTTAGAAAAACGCAAAACCTGACAAAAATATGGAAATTCATATTTATACATAGCCTAATTCATATTCTATGATAAATAATTTTTAATATACGAAACCAACGTAGGAAATTTCTCTCTTGCTCGAATACTTTTTTTGGAGAGTGTACCTTAACTTTTGAAGGACAGTACACGCCCTTCAAAACTTTTTCCCCAGAAAAAGTTTAAAAACATTTTGAATTGCAGAGAATATTTTTAATATTTTGCCGGGGGATTTTAAATTTAAAGTACTGTTTATGTATTATAAGGGAGCTTTTCCGCAGCGGTTTTGCTCACGGTAACGCTAACTTAAATTGTCACTGAACAGTACAGCGCATGCGCAAATATAAAGTTTATAGTATCTGAAGTCTGAACTACCTCCGAAAGAGACTGCAAAACGTTCGTCTGTTCCCGTAAGCATTCGTCAGATTATATCCTACTTTTCTTTTGGTATTGCCATCTAGTGGCAGGAAAAAATATTATACTATTTTTTCCCGTATTTGCATTGTATTGCTTTTAGAAAATATCGTATAAAATCAAATAAAATGAATTTACAGAATTAATGAAATCCTCGGAAAATAGTTATAAACAAATTAAAACATAATTTTTAATTTTAAGCAAATTAATAATTAAAATACAAAATTATTATTATTGCTTGTTTACATTTAGTTTTACACGTATTTTTGTACTTTATTACGTAATTACGTTTATTACGTAAATTGTTTTCCAAAGGAATTAATTTTTATTGTATTTACATTGCATTGCTTTTAGAAAATATCGTGTAATATTTTAAACAAAATGAATTTATGGAATAACGAAATCCTCAGAAAATAGTTATAAATAAATTAAAGCATGATTTTTAATTTTAAGCAAATCAATAATTAAAATACAAATGTATTATTATTATTTGTTTATTTTTATTTTTGCATGTTTTTTTTCTTAATATGTTTAAACTTTTAACGGAATTAGTTTTTAAGATACTATTTAAAATCCCATAAACTGATTATTTTTTTAAATTTATTTCAAATGCAGTAAGAATCTCTAGACACAAATCCTTGGGCATACATACACTAGATAAAAAGATTAATTATAGGCGAATTAAAAATCCAGGTTTTTAAACAAACCTCGACTTTTAATAATGTAACTATAGACGAATGAAAAAATCAGGTTTTTTACAAGTAGCATTCTGAGTGGGTTTAATTTATTTATAAATATTTTTTGAGGTTCTAATTCTTTAGTAACATCTCTTCGAGGAATTGATAAATCGTATAAAATACTATGATCAAAATTCATGGAACTCATACCTCCTAATGCAGCGATTTCAAATAAATCCTCCATGTTAGTGGTTCTTACTGCATTTGAAAAAAAAAAATAATTAGTTTGTGGGAACTTTAATTACTTTAAAAACTAATTTCGTTCAAAATGTAACCGTATTTTCCTAAAGCTATCCGTACATTAAAAAAACCAAAAGGAAAAAATACAAGCAAAAATAAGAACACACAAATAATAATAAATTTGTATTTTAATTATTAATTTGCTTAAAATTAAAAACTATGTTTTAATTTGTTTATAACTATTTTCTGGGGATTTCATTAATTCCATAAATTCATTTTGTTTAATATTTTATGACACACTCTAAAAGCAAGGCAACGTAAATAAGGGGAAAAACCGTATAATTTTTTTTCTGCCGCTAGATGGCAACACCAGAAGAAAATAATATAATCTGAAGAACGCTTATGGGAGAAGACGAACATTATGCAAAAACGTCTCTTTCGGGAGTAGTTCAGATACCGAAAACTTTATATGTGAGCATGCGCTTACTTGCTCAATGGCAATTAAAGTTATCGTTACCGTGAGTAAAACCACTGCGCAAACACCATTACCTTATTCAAAAAAGAAAATTCTCTAGCGACTCAACATCCTAAAAGGAATAGCTCTATATTTTTTCTAAGTTCCCATTCCAAAACTAAAAATGCTTAACTTCGACTTTTTGAAGTTCGACAGCAAGTTGCACTGCATGTAGTAGTTAGCACATCCTACTCCCACGTCTAGGGGTTAGAAACTTAAGCTGAGAAAGGGCAAGTACTTAAAAGTTGGTAAAAAATTACTTCAACGAATATTGCTTATAAAATCCAATATGTAACACTAAATTTAAATTAATCATTGCATATAATTAGCTAAAAAATATTAAATGAATTTTGTTGGCATCCAAGGGTCGAACATAGGTCTATAAATAGACTAATACATAGGACATCCCTTATTACGGCTATATAGACGTCCAATGGGTGTCATATAGTGCCACAATGACTATATTGGATGTGAATTGGTCAAATCCTGGTGGTTTTATGAACATGTCAGCTTGTCTATGACGTTTTCACGCAGTGTTCTGGACAAGTTTGGGCTATCTGGGTACTTTTTTGAGAGGGTGTACGGTACAACGTCTCAAAAACAACAATTATAAAGGAAAACACTAAATTATAAAAAAAATATGAAAAGTTATATGTATGATATTAACTTTTACGAAGAACAATATTTTAAATATGAAACTGATATCGATATAAGAAATTTGACTTGCTTGAATACTTTTTTAAGAGGGTGTAATTAATATCGGGGAAAAGTAATGCCGTTTTCTCCATAAAATTCGAACATCTAAATTTTCAAAACGTTTTTAATTATCTATACACTGCAATGTAAACCGGGGGGAGGGAGTCTTCAAATTCATGGGCCAAACTTTAAGGGAAAGATAAAATACATATAAAGGAGAATTTTTTGAATAGGAATGTGGGGTCGGAAATATAAGTACCATGTGTTTACAGCAGGATTGGGCTCCATGCATTTCCACATTAATATGCGTAATTACCTCAGAATTTTCTGTTTTTCCGCCTACACTTTTGATTTCCGACACCTCATTAAAAATGTTGGCGGAAAATGCAAATGCTGTTTTAATCGTGCACATAAATAGGTGGATCCCCATCTAGCTGAATTCACGGGGTACTTTTCATTTCTGACCCCATACTGCTATACAAAAAAAAAATGCTTCGTTATATGTATCTTAACTGCCCTCAAAGTTTGGCCAGTAAATTTGGAGATGTCCTGTATATATTTAGTGTGGCTAAACAACCATTCTTTCACATCAAAATCAACTTCAGAATTAAAAATCGCATAGAGCTTTTAATATCTCAACATTAGACCATATTGGCCAAACAAAATACTAATAAAACAGACTGACTTGAGCCAACGTGTGTCAATCGCTAACTTCTCGAAATTTATCAATTTTTTTCTTCTTTTTTTCAAAGTATATTCAAATATAAAGTTCTGTACATAGGACTGCTTACTACTATTTCAGGCAGAAAAAAGTCAAACTAAATATTCGCAGGCTCATAGTCGGGGAGGCTCGTGTCCCTCCCAAACGTCCCTTTTCTGCTCCTAAATTCGATATGTGTCCCCGCAAAATTTTCTTGTGCTCCTTTCCCACTAAAAAAAATTATCAATCATGCTATGATTACACTGAGAAAAGAAATTCAACTTTTAAAGCTATGTCGTTATAACAACATTGAACAATACTAGCGAAAATGTCAGTAAATCGGAGCAATTTGAGTAGATGCGTGCCGTTGGGTGGTATTTCAAGTTTTAGCAAGAACTGGCCACTTTTGTCAAATATTACTTTATTCGTTTCATTTTATATGTCATGCAGGAAATAGTCATGCATTAAAAAGGTACTGTGAATTTCAAAATCCCGCGACAAAAAATAAAAAGGCAATTCTATAATTAAAAATGTTTTTAAACTTTTATCTGGGAAAAGATATCTGAATGAAAACGTTAAATATAATAAATTCAGACACCGTAAGTACAATTTTCGGTTCAAGCGAAAAACGTGTCCTATTAGAATGTCGTTCTTTGGCGAGCTAACCCAGAGCTGTCCGATGTCGATTTGCAGGTTTTATTTTTTCTTGAATGAAATTTAAAGCATCGTTATGTATGCTTTATGGCGTAATAAACAGAATGGTACCTTAACTTTTTATTTACTGAATTAAGAATTGCCAAGAAGGTTATCTTGAGTCCATTTGTTTTTTCTTGTTACAGTTAGGCAATGAATGATAAATACTGATTAATGTAATAAAAAAGAGAATTACGAAAAAATTAATAAGCATAAGCTATACGTTTGATGACTGGTTTTATAAAAAGTTAACGCGTCTTTTTCAAAAAAATATAGGATAAACAAATCTGATCGAGTGATACTTTGATTGACGCACTTTGGAAAAATCGAATCCTTTAATCATAAAAAAAGTCTGAAAATTCCCTAATGCTGTTTTTGGGGCAGGAGGGGGCTCGACATTTTTAGAAAGAGAGCGGAATGGTGTCTATTTAAAACAATCTATTCTAATGGAACATGCAATTGTGATGTAAGCTGATTAAATGATTTTTTGGTAGTGATTTTTCAAAGGAATGGTTACAATGAATAGATTTTTTTTTTTTTTTTACAATTTTAGTTTAGCGGTCGTTCTAAGTACCGTCAGTAGATAAAGAGTTAAAAGCTAGTTACCAGATTGTTTATAACTCTCACTCTCACAATCCGGATATTGGGTAATATTTGGGCAAAATGGGGACAAAACGTCCAATTTTAGACGTTGTATGCCGTGCCTGGCCAATAGTGAGGCAATATTGGCCAATACTGCAGTGTTACTTGGGGGTGCTCCTATAAAAAAATGGGGCGTAATTCCGGCCACAGTAGTGGCGAATGTTTGATGAGCCTGAGCGAGTAAATTTGTACCCCCTTTGCGAAAATGTACATACACATAGCTATGTGTATATATATATATATATATATATATATATATATATATACAGGGTGTTACAAAATTAGCGGTACAAACTTTTAGGAGGGGTAGGATGCACCAAGACGGTTCAGAATAACATAGCAATGTGGGGTCAGAAACGTCGTCTTCATATACCTTTTAACCACACAGGTGGAAGTGTCGAAGTGTGCGTGTAATTTCTTAACGAAGTTTCATAAAGAAAAGGGAGGGGGGGGGCGTCTCCTCCGACAAAAGTAATAAAAAAAATCGGTATTGGAATCGAAGGTGGATCAAGAGGGGTGCCCCTCTGGGAATAAAAGTGCTAATTTTACCTGAAGCTAATCATATCCTCAAGTGAGGTGACCTAATATCTCCAATTCTGGTACAGTCGTCAATTTTAGTATCTATTTTAACTTGTTCCCAAAACGTAAAACAGCAATTGGGGACAAAATTTTAGCCATAACAAATATTTTTAAAAAGGAAATAAAACATCAGCCATGCTTCTTTTCTATTATGAATGTTAATAATAGTTTTTTACATTATTAACATCATCACTGAATTTATAAAATTTCCCGTTTTCGTTTCAGAATTGGGGCCGCTATGCTGATTTGTCCCCAATTCTTGTTAAAAAGTGTAGTCTTCTTAAGTCATGCAGTAGTTTGTCACGTGACCTCTAATAATATTCGTGGTGGCAATAATCGTAGGTGATGTCAATCACAAACTGGCTCGTTACTGCCGAAGCAGTATGCGCACCCAATCTTGTGCCAAAATTTGTTTTTAGCTTTAAAATTTGTTATAAACATGGACAGCAAAGATTATGATCACATCAGAAATATGACTCTTATGTTCTTTTTGGATCGTTTAATAGACAAGGGGCAACCTCGAACCCTTCATGATTTATCATGTCAATTCGGAACTAAAGGATTCACTAAAGAAATGAGGCAAATAGCAGGCGGTAGTCAGTCCGGTCTTAGAAAATTTTTGTCGCAGTACCCGTCTTTATTTACAATCACAGATGATCAGGTGAGTGTCACTTGCTATTCATCCGAAAATGATGATCCAAACTGCAAAGCAAAACGTGATTACGCTCATGAAGCCGTAGAATATTTTAAATCTAAATTAGAGCAGTACGGAAATGCCGAAGTACCTATTAAGAGCTTACTTGGGCATAGATCACAAGCTACCCCTGAAATAAGACATATATCTGGACAGCATGGGAAAGAATTTAAAGAATTTCTAATTAAGTATTCGGATGTGTTTGTTGTGAAAGATGATTACGTAGTTTTACGGAGTGTTTTGGAAAACTTGAGTAATGATAATACTTTGATGATTACTAAAGTTCCGGAAGAAGAACAGTTAGATCCACAGCTTACTAATCAACTGATAAATTTCTTTGAGAGTGTTTTAAAGCACAGAGGTCCTTTGCCAGTTGGACAGCTATTTGCTCATCTCACCGCATGGTTTCCCAAAGATATGTGGTCTAAAATGGTCAACAACCCTCAAGATCTCCTAGCGTTTTTAAAAATGAGTTCACAAATATTTCATGTACAGTCAAATATTGTATCTGTGGTTGAACGAAAGAACAGTCCTATTTCTACTATTGGCTCTAATGCTATTTCAGTTCTTTCGTCCCAACCTCCTGCATCAAGTCCTCAACCTCCTGTTTCAAATGTTTCTGTTTCTTCCTCCCATTCATCGCCGGTTAATTCAAGTGGTCGTTATCAAGAAAAATCAATGTCTTTTCAACAAAGATTGAAATCCCAAATAATGAAAGCAGTTGCTGATAATTCTGCTCTTGACTACAAAGATCGAATGCTTTTTAGTAATTCTAATTCATCTAATAAAGAAGTTATTGACAACTCTATAATGCGAATGGTAAAAAAGGCAAAGATAATTACTAAAACAAAGGATTGTTCATCTGTTGTAAAATATATTCAATCTCTTAAAGACCGTGTCATTGCATTTGATGGAGAAGGAGTAAATTTGGGGCCATCAGGTCCTATGACATTGTTGCAATTTGCAACATTAGATGAGCATGTGTTTTTGTTTGATCTTCTATCTTGTCCACAACTTATAGAAGATGGTGGATTGAAAGAAATTTTGGAATCTAAAGACATCTTAAAGGTAATGTTTACGCATTTTAATTTTGACATTTCTTATCTTTCCAGACCTACACAATTTCACAAGACATATAAAATAATTCTCTCATATAGAAAACGAAACTAGTGATTGTAAATAAAATATCTTTTACCCATTTCATTTTACCTGTTACTATCCAGACTAATGGTGTCATTAGCCCACATGCTATTCAAACCATTGTTTTGTTTTTCTGTTTGCAATGTTTTGTGTAAAAGGAAAAAAAAAAAGCATGATTCTGAGAAAAACTAGGAACATTTGTTGACTATAAAACAAGCAATGATGAAATGATAAACAAAATAAAGAGGAAAATTTAAACTGATTTTAAAAGTTAAAATAAAAATCCTTGACTATAATGGTATCATTAACACACATGCTGTTAAAATCATTGTTTTGTTTTTCTGATTGTGTGTGCAGTGTTTACTATAAAAGAAAAAAAAGAGAACAATTCTGAGAAAAACTGCGGAAACATTTGTTGACTGTAAATCAAGTAGTGATGAAATGATAAACAAGATAAAGGTCAAAATTAAAACTGATTTAAAAGTTTAAATAAAAATTCTTAATGTAAATTTTATAAAATGACGTTTCAAATGAAATTTGCTTTTAAAAAAAATCTAAATGTTTATGCAAATTTAAATGCATAATTAATACATATTACCTAAAAATTTAAATTTAGACTACAGCAGCAGTTCCCAACTTTTAACATTGTGACCCCCCCCCCCCCCCCAGATAACTTTAACTATATGTTTTCACATATCGACCCCCTCACATTTCTCAGCCCAGCTTTTTATTCTTCAATAATGAGCCTTTAGTTGCTTTTTCTACTAAGTAATGTTATTGGTTAAGTTTGAATAAACATTTTAAGCAAAAATAGACATGTTTTGGAGTAAAAAGTTGAATTTTTAAAACATGCATTATATCACTTGTTCTTTGCCCATTTTTCTCCCCCTGTTGCCCCTGCAAATGCTCTGGGCCCATCAAGAGGGGGACGCCCCACCTGTTGGCCTAAGAACGGGTCAAATAGCTTGTGCACTAATGATACATCAGTCCAAATAGCCAATGCATTTAATTTTCATGGGAAACATATGGTTACAGTTTTTCATACTGTTGATTTCTGTGTTTTAAAAAACTAATTAAATATTTGCAAAAGTCAAAAAAGGAAATTTTTCTTTTATTCAAATGTTAAATACTTTTCTAGAGGTTGTACAAGGTCTTTTGTTCCTGAACATTGGATAATACCAAAGAAAAAAATATTCTGAAAGGAAATTTGTATTAAACGAAAAGGAAAAAAAAAAACTGCTTTTATTGGAAGAAAAAAGTTCAAAACAAAACGTTTTGGGATACAGATTGTCTAGCCAAGTTGGAAACAAACGATGCTTTCATGAATTGCCAAAATATTATCTAACCACATGCATTCTTACAAATATTTAACTTATTTTTTCATTGACATGTTATTGTAGAAATTTGTATGTTTACTAAAAGAATAGTTTGTATTTTTTAATGAATAATAGCAAAATAAAAATATTATTTTGAATTAAAAAGTAATTATATTAGAAGAAAATTTTTGGATTGAGCTATTGTAATTGCTGGATTTGGGGAAGGGCCAGGGCCGGCTCTAACCGTTTTGCCCCCCCCCCCCCCCCAAGCCAAAAGTAAAAAAATGCTGCCTCTTCCATGCATAGAGAAGGATTGCTATTAAAAGAAATAAATGGTTGATAGTTACATTCCTACCAAACTTGAATAATTCTTTGAAACAAAAAACAGCATTAAAAAAAATAATTAAAAATGATACAATAAGCTAAAAAAAAATCTTACTTTTTTTTTCCTTCCTGAATTTGAATTAAACTTTCTGATTGTTTCTGTTAAATTGATTTGTTCAGCTTATTTCTGTTTAACCAGTAAGCAGGCGCGCTGGGATAAATTTCACCCCAGCGATATTTTTTCTTCGTAAAATGGGAGAAATTTTTTGAGAACAAGTTTGATTCGTCTTCTACCTTTCAAGGTCAAGGTCTAGTTGTTAACGTAAACTAAATATAAACTAAATGTAAATTAAATATAAATTGACGTTACACTACTGGTATGTATTGATAAAAGGCTATTAGGTGAAATTAATATCATTAACAAAGTAATTAGTGTTTTTAGGTATAAAGCATATCTTATGAAATTTTCTTCTCGGAAAGCATGATATTTAAAGGAACTGCCTGAAAATCTCTAAATAAATATGAAAAGCACGATTTCCTCCCATGAAACGTAATAGAACTGACAAAATTTACGTTTTCAGTCCACAAATTTGTTTTTCAAACGTTTTTAGTAAAAAATATAAAGAAGACAAAATGGGGTAAGATTTACCCCACGCGAGTGCTTAAGTTACAAAAGTAGGCGCGCCTGCTTACGGGTTAATAGCCCATGTAGCTAAACATGACAGTATTTTGAAAAGTTGTGGAATGTAAGAAAATTTTAATTAACTTTAATTTTGCAAAACTCCAATCTGCACTAGCCACACTTATCGTCAAAGAAGAAAAATTCTTTAATAGCAATAGTAAAATATGGTGGTAATTCTAGAGTTGAAATTAGTTTTAAAATTTCAGTTGGACTTTCCTTTTTGCCTAATAAATATTTTGACAAAAAATCTTGTCTACACTCAATATATTTAATCAGGCGCGTAGCCAGGAAATTTTTTTTTTTGGGGGGGGGGGATATATCCCGATATCCCCCCCCTGGCTATGCCCCTGTATTTAATCTTTGTCCACCTAAAATAAATAACTTCATATTCAGTTTTTATTATATACCCAAATTGAATTTCATGTTCTTCTGGAAACGCACAGAAACTTTTCGCATTCAAACTATTTCGTTTGTCTAAACAGACCCTCTTATATCAAAGCTTTGTGGCTGATGAAATTCATTTTATTTGTGAAAAAAGAACTGCATCATCTAGAAAAACTATTTTAAATGAATGATTCACAATTTTCACTTCAAAGCCAGATAATTGTGACGCCAATAAACGTAATTGTCACTCAATAGTCCTAATTTTGTCATGCAAATGATAAACTTTTTTTACCCTCTGAAATAAAATGGAACTGAAAATAGCAAGAAATCGCTTAAAAATGAGGGAACAGGTGGGTTTTCAGATTTTTAAAGTAGCACAGGTTATTTTCTATATTTTTATACATAATTATGAAAAATTTCAAGCAGATTGCACAAACGGTGTACATGTTACTGCGCTTTTTCTGCTTAACTTTGTAATCTTTTTGAAGCAATGGTGGTAAAAGTTTTATCTTTAAACAGGTTGCCCGGAAACTGTTACAGAGTCAGGGATTAGCGTAGCTTCTATTAGATGAACATTTAATCACTTTTTCTACAAAATAATCTTATTGGTAAAGTTTGACTAAACATTTTAAGCAAAAATAGATATGCTTGGGACTAAATAAGAATAAATAAGATGATTTTTTGAAACACTCATTATCACTTGCCCTTTGCCTGTTTTTCTTGTATCCCCCTTCCAGATGCTCTGCCTCCCTAGGGGGGGGGGGATGCCCCACTGGTTGGGAAACGCTGCTCTAGATGAAATGCATTTACATCCCCCGATTCTCTGTTGGTCAAGATTATTTCCGTATCTTTATAAGTCTTTAATTAGTATAGGGGTCTGGTTTGTCCACCCCTAGGAAGGGCCACCAGGGCTGCAGTCCTAGGGCCTCCACAAGAGAGGGGGCCCCAAATATAAACATTTTTACGAAAAATTTATTATCAAATACCGAATGATGTGCAAAATAATTTTTTTTAAATAAAATTCTGTGGAAAACCAGTTCTTTCACTTTTTCTACTCATTTTCTGTTTTGAACATTCCAAAGCACATTTGGAATTCTTGTCAAAATGGTTACTATTAATCTTCGATCTGATAAATCATGTGTTAATTTGCAAGAAACAATCACAAAGTAAATCATCAAACTATTATACACTCAAGAAATGAATTTATCCACATCAGGAAAAAAAAAAAAGATACCATCATGTTAAGAGTATGTGTAAAAAATTACGTAATTATTATATTATACATATATTATAGAACATATAAATATAGTATATGCTCTATATACGTTGAAAGAAAAAGTTGCTTAAAAAATAACTTGTATCCCCGGGCTCGGTTACACCCACCGAAAACCCAGGAATTTTCCCGATGGGCCAGTCACTTTAATATATAATGCATTTATATTAACACTTATGTATGATGTGCACGTGTGTTAGAAAATATAAGTGGGCCATCGTTGTTATGAATTTCCCGGGCCAGTGGTATGGGTTGTATCCGTCCTTGTGTATCCCCAAGGGAGTCAGATGCAGAGTGTCTGCTTCTTTGCATACATTTCACATACTACAGGAAGTCAACATGATGGGTTGTGAGTCATATCCACATTACATTGAGTGCAACACCACACAAGAAGTAGACATTTTTTGCATAAATAAAATCAACCTCCACGGGAATCAAACCCTGGATCTCAAGGCTATGAATTAACGTTGAACCCACTTCATCATATTGGTTATCGAAAAAATTGTTAACTTGTTTGATAAATAATTAGGGGTCCTCTACTCCTTTATTGCCCCAGGACCTCCACACCTCTAAATCCCATTACTGGTATTTGTTCAGTGAAGATATGAGCCATTGTAACTTTTTTAACTTGTCAAACAAAATATCAAAATTTTAAGTGCATTTCAAAATTCATTTTTGATAACCCTGGGAAATAAACTTAATTATCTTATAAAGTTGGTAAATTCAGTGCGAGAGGTCTTCCAGTTTACACAGACAATTCTCTTGGGGGAATGTCACATTTCTCTTTAAACTGCCGCAGCCCCTCATTATTTCATGCTTGTTAGGAGATGAAAGATGTGCAATATATCCAGCTGAGGAGGGGTGTGGGGTATATGATAAAATTTTACTTTTATAAATGCATGCTCTTAAATAAAATTAATAGCATAATTATTGTAACAAAAGATGAAAGTTTAATTTACCTTTAAAAATTTACATACAAATACATATTTCATTTCCTGCAAAAGAAGCTTTTCAAAGTCATCTGCTTTAAGGAAAAACAGTAGACATGGAAAAGCATGATATATCTGAGTATGTGATATATTGAGGTGAAATATAACTTCGGGGTACTGTACTTTATGTCCTCATGCACACACAAAATTATAACTAAAAAACAATTACTTAGGTGAAATTTTTTTTTTCAAGTGTCAACTCTGCATTAAGAAATCTTGCATACACAATATGATTATACTGATTTGTGTGAACATAGAGCCCAATTCATGTGCCATGTTTTAAGAGGGAAAAACATTTGGAAAATGCTTGCAAATTCAGAAACCTTCACAAGATCAGGTTTCACGTTTACTACTTAGATTTTTGAGTAATTTACCCAAATTTTGTTGATTGTGATCCAAAAAATATGCAAAATGGGTTTTGCATATCCAAAAAACCATATTTTTCGAAATAATGGGCCACTGTGACTCACTTTTATCAGACTTCAGCCCGATCCCTGTAAGATGCTTGTAAAGGTTTTTGTGTAATTCAGATTTTACAGAAGTGATGTAACAATGAAATTTCCACATGCATCAACCACATTGTTTCATTAAAAAGCTTTATTTTTTGAATTTTTAACATTAATTTCTCTCCCCAAAAATTGTTCTTGACCTTCCGGCATATACACACTAAATATATTTATACTTGTATACAGGGTGTTCCTAAATTATATGTCAAAAGTGTAAAGGTTGGTAGAGGGCACCAAGACGGTTCAGTATCACCTAGAAATGTAGGGTCAAAAGTGTCGTCTTCATGTACTTGTTAATAATCACTGTGGAAAAGTGTTGAAGCCAATAGTGAACTTTCTGAACAATGTTTCTTAAAAACAAATACATTTTTTATAGAAAGCACTAAACTAAAACTGATAGTTTACAAATTCTATCTTGTTTCATTCATGAAAGGCTCTGAGAAAAGCTCTTTGTTTATGAAACTTGATTAAGAATTTAGACCAACAGTTCTTCCAAAGTGATTATTAACAGGTACACGAAGACAACATTTCTGACCCCACATTGCGATGTGATTCTGAACCGTCTTGTGTGATTCTGACCCCTCTACCATTGTTTATATTTTTGACTTATAGTTTAGGACCATCCTGTATAATAAGAGGGACCAATTGATGATTATTTTAGTCCTTAGGGTATGTGGTCAAAATAGTTTGGAGAAGACTGCCAGCAGCTTATAAAATATACACAATTAAAGTTTTATAGTTATCTAGTCATTTATTGTATCTTATTAAATAATGTGTAGCATTTCCATAATTAGATGATCCTGTGTAAAGCAGAATCTTTGTAAAAATGGAAATAAGTTTACTAGTTTTATAATTTATTTTTTTAAGAAGTAAATATCAATGTTGCAGCAATTTAAATCATTTGATTAAATCCACTGTTTTTTTAATCACTTAATATTTAAAATAAAGTTAATCTTCATGAAAACAAAATTGTTAATAAGAATCTTTTAAGTAGGGATTTAAAAATATTTTTTAATGTGTTACATTAAGGAAGAATATGCACAGAAGAAATGTTTCATTGAGTTAATGTAACTGGAGTACTTTCCATGTCTGCATTTTTGAGAACAAAAAAGAAATAGATTTTATATTGGATAAATGAGTAAACAATGAAATGCAAAATATAAGATGCACTTTTAAAAAATAAAATGGAATAAATATCGTGAAAAGATCTTGTTCATATTGTAATAATGAATATATAATTAGAATTAGTAGTAATGAGTCTATAATTAGTAAAAATGAAATGAAATTTATAAGTAAGTAAGCTAATGAAGCAAAATCATCGATTGCGAGTTTTAAGAAATTTTTTTCAAAATTTGTTATAATCAGTTCAAAATTAAAAGATTAGAGTTAGTGAAAACTTCAAAAATTTTGTTTGTAATGAAACAAATGAGCCCCAGAGTATGTCTCCAATTTTAACACAAATAACATACCAAAATATAATTATATTGTTCCTTATTTCCATAATAAAGTTATTGTCAAAAGCATACTATTTTATATTTAGTTAACAGATATTTTTGTATAATTGCATATTTGAATTTCTTAAAATTTACACTTTTATTTTAAAAGAAAGTAGAGCTTAATGTCTAGTATGTTGTATAGTATATGCATAATTCTGTGACTGTGTGGGTACTATCTCATATACAGATGTTATGCATAGCATATTGTGTTTAGGGAAAAATACATAAGGGGTATCTGCCTAGGGCTTCTTTATTACCACTCTATTTTTAAATGCATATCTTTGTTATGAAAGTTATAAATTTTAAATTTACATACTTTTTACAGTAATGCCCAATATATTTATTAGACAGTATTCTACTGAAATCGTCAAAATTTCTCAGTCCTTTGAGCGACGACTTATCAAGGTTTTACTGCTTAGCATTAAACTTTTGAAATGATTCCACATTCTTAGGATTTTCCCTGCCTCATAAAAGTGACACATTAAAAACTTTATAGTAGTATAGCTTAATAATAAAATTTATAATTTATAGGAGAATTGAACAAATTGCCCAAAGTTATCAATTTTTAAAAGTTCTCTGGTGAGAGTGATTTAATTTTTGCTTGAATGATTGGATTTTTTCTAGACAGTGTTAGAAAGCTGTGATGAACAGATTCTTATTGACAATGTAGCTTGCTTTAAATTTGTATGCCTATAAAACTATTCATTAAACTGTATGAAATTCTAGTGAACTTGACTTATATTGTGAGCATTTTGGTACATCTGTAATAATGCACATTCTAACATTCTCATAAATATTTACATTTCAGTATGCTGAGTCTTTCATTTTTAACTGAAAAAATTTCTGTCCCCTCAGGGTATATGTATTGTATAAATCAGCAGAGGGATGCTGAAACCCAGTTTTGTTGGACCTTGGTTTATAAATTTAACAATAGAAGGCTTAAAATCACAGGGAAAAAAGTCAGCTGAAGATTCAGATTCTTTAGTTTTACACCGTTATGCAGAATTTCAAGGGAAAAAATTGCATAAATGTAGCTACTGAGATCTTTTAAAAATATCAGTTATTCAGAAAGGTTTTGGAGATGACTCAGAGCGAAAAGTATATTTCTTTGTTTTCTCTCGTGGCTTTCTATGACTGTACCCTTCACAGTGCCTAAGCTCCATCCTGTTTGTTAAAATCCATAAAAAACCACAAAACTCCCGATAATTCAATCACTGATAATCTAAATTACTCTAAAAATTCATAGTGGCTACTTGGAAAAATTTCTCACATAGAATAATATTTAATTTCATCTTAAAGGTTCTAGAATTAATATTGACAGCTTTTTTAAATATCTGTGAATGTAAAAATAAATACTATAATATAAATAAATATATTTGATGAGATTAGTGAATTATGATAGAAATAGGAAGTGTCATTTTTTGTATGTGCAAGTATCAACTATAAAAAATAACATTCGTATCTATAAAACTGTTTACATCTTTATCATTGTCGACACGCAAGAAGGAATTGGTACACGTACTTCCATATTAATTTATTCATCAGTATTAACTTAATGGTGATCATCATTTAAGTTTGTCCATCCCCCCCGCAATCGGTGTCCGATAATGTGTAATATTGACAATGTTAGTCTTCTCCTGAAATTTATTATTATGCCTACACAGTAGCCTAATAGGGATAAAGTAAAAATGCTGCATTAATTTTGCCATAAAAAAATCTCACTATCTACTAGTGCAGTAAGGCATTTTACATTTATAGACCACATGATACTTGATGAGAAAAATGTATCAGCCTAAATAAATTGCTAATAAATGCTAGTACTCATTGATTGCAGTGTGAAAAAAATAATTCTAAGTTTATAAAGGATGGGGAGGGATGGTAATTTTCTGCTATGTATAATTTCATTTAAAGTAAACTAAAATAAAAAAAATTCCTTTGTCAAACTAGTCTTAGTTTCATAAAATAGCTATTTTTAAAACAGGAAGTCGGATGATTTTCATCAGGTGATTTTTAAATGATTTATTAAAATCAGGTACATACTTCAGTTCTTGAAATGATAGGATTTTAAAGGCCTCTGTTCTTTTATAAACTTTTCTTATATAGGAAATTACCATGGAAAAAAAAAAAAAGAAACCTTTTACATACATTTACCTTACATTTGCTCTATGCAATCCAAATTAATGTAAAGAAAGCAACTAATCATCTATAAGAATAGCATAGTTCCATTTTCCTGAGCATTTTCGTGCAATAAAAGTCTGCTTGAGTATTTTCAGGTATAATTAAGGTGACCATACGTCCCGTTTTGAACGGGACAGTCCAGTTTTTAGGTGGCTTGTCCTGTTGTCCCCAAGCACAGCTTCGGGACATCGTAATGCCCCGTTTTCACAAGATGTCCCCTGCAATGTTCCGTTTTTAGAAAGAGAGCAACCCATGGTCACGATTTCAATAAAGGCCGCTAAAAATCTAAAATCATCCAAAGGCAGTGTCTGAAAAAACACCTGGCTTCCCTCTCTCCCCTCTCGAGACGCAAAGAAAACGCAGGGGGAGGGGGATTGTTTTTGAGTTTGTTCTTTTAATGTTCTTTTTCTGTCAAGTATTTCTATTTATTTAATTTTTATTTCTTTTTTTAAAGTCATGTTCCTCTTTCGCTTTTTCCTCCCCCTCCCCCGATCTCCACTTTATTTTCCGTTTTCAGTCTGATTTTATAAGAATTTTTTTCCTTCCGAAATGACAACTTTTTCTGTGTATCCTTTTTTATCCATTTCTCCCTTCCTTACCTTCCTGCTTTGTGTCGGAGGGCGTTTTTGAACTCGAAGAAGGGCGTACCCCTTTTACCACCCGAAACGTACGTCTTGCACTATTTTTTATAGTATATGTGTGTGTGAGAAAAGGGTTTTTTTTTTTTTTTCATTTTATTTTGATATTAACATTAACACCAGCTTTTTTGCGCGTTTTCTTAACAACTAAAAGATACCCAGACCTGTCCATTCAGTCTCCCTACACTATTACCTTTAAAACAGGAGATGTCCCGTTTTGAGGAAGAAAATAAATATACTATTGCCAAAAAAGTAGTAGATGTCCCGTTTTGAAGGAAAAAATAAATGGTCACGTTAGGTATAATAGAATGTAAAAGGTTAAGATGATTTCAGTTTGTTGGATATAATAAATAAAATCATTTTAAGGTTGCCTGAAAAACAAAACTCGCTTCATTTTCTTTGATCGCAAATCAAAATAAGCTAATTGCACTTGATGCTTGAACAAAAAATTCAGAATTATGTATCTTCATAAGCTGTTCTAAAATGATTCCCTTGAAATGTCTCATTTCAACCTTCACATTTTCATTATATTTCATAAATTGAATGTTTGAGTGTTTTTTTAATTAATTAATTATTATTATTTTCAACTGACTCTATCTTTCTAAAAGGCTTATGTTATATTTTTAATTTTGTTCATACTATAGAGATTATAATAATTGCATACACGTACATAAATACCACCCAAAATTCAGAATGGATTTCAATATTTCAGCCTCTTCCATTTATCTCACAAGGAGTAAAGCTCTGGTACTACACTAAAAACTTTGCCTCTTGAACTAAAGTACTCCTAATATAAATGATTTAACCCTCTGAGTGTCTTGGAAATGGGCAAAAAATGTAAAATTGTTTCCATGGTAAAATTTTCATGCAGCTTTAAAAATTTTGATTACAAATGAAAACAATTGAGCTCCTAAATTATTTACAAGCTTTAATACCAAAACGTTGTTCATGATATCTGAGTGTTAAACATAATTTAAATTATTATTGCATTGCAGTGAAAACTGGAACGAAGTGGACGGGATTTTACACCACAATCGCTTGGAGGGTTAAAGAAATATTTAAAAAAATGTTTCAAGTAAGGGATTAAAATCAAGGATAGTAATGACAAGAACGACAGTACTTTAACAATATTCATCTGAAAGAATTCAGAAAGTAAAATGGTTATTCGATGAATAAAGGTTTTGTAGAAGCTGCTGTTCTAAAATGTTGTGTTAATTATATAATGTGGTGGCTCTTAAAAGGGTATAAAATCTTTGGGATGGTAATGACACAAAATATGCGGAGAATGTGTTTCAAAAGACTAGAAATATATATTTTTAATACATTTAGTGCTATACATATTTTGCAATTGAAATATTTGAAAATTTATGAAAAATTTTATTTCACAATTTATAAATGTAGATTAACAATAAAGGACATGCAGAGTGACGTAGCTACAGTGGGTGACACCCGGGGCGGATATAAGTGTTGTCACACCCTCATCCCCCGCATAACGCGATTTTTCTTCCCACCGATTCTTTCGGGTTTGTTTCCTATACCACTGAAGAAAGTTTTTGTTCACTGGTGTACATCTAATTTAGACGCTGCCCCACTTTAGCGCTCTAAACCCGGGAGGCCGAAGGTGCCTGGTTCGAAACCAGGTCGCTACAGCTGGCCTAACCGTTCGGAGTTTTCCGTGGTTTCCTCCTAAACTTGGCGTAAATACGGGTTAGGACCCCTTAGAAAGACTCTCACGAGGGCATCCCACACCTCGGCCTAATGCCCACGGATAGCTAATCGACCGTAACCTCACAAACAAACAAACTTAAACGCTACGTTTTTGCGAAAAGTTTCAAAATCGCCCAGACAGAAAAACGATTGTGAGAATTGGTTTTTCTAAATTTCATAAAACAGTATATTTTACGGATTTTTGCTATACAAGCCATCGGGTGTCTCTTTTAGGTTGACACCCGGGGCGGACTGCCCTCTCCGCCCCTCCCCATTGCTACGTCACTGGGAACATGAAAAATGTAAAAAGGTACAGTGGATGGTTATGACAATGCACTACTTAATGTTTCATTTTCTTTAAATGGATAATATATTTTTATTGGTTACTCTTTATTGATTTGTTGGATAAATCTAAGTACACAAGTAAAAATAATTTTTTCATTGTTTCTTGCTGCCTTGGGACAGACAGCAAATCAGATATTCCAGGAGAATCACTTTCTGTACACTGTAATAAATGACTTGTGCTCTTTATAAAACTCTTTGAAAATGTTCTTAAATGCATTAAATGGCATAAAAAAATTTTGGGAGCATTTCATACTTAACAAAATTGAATTTTAGAGTTATTTTGTAACTTTTCTTATTTTCTTCTGCCTATACCAATAAAAATCACTCATGCTGGAATAAACTTTAACTTAGATCTACATACAAGTTAAATATTTTTGATCATGCACAATATAAGTAATTTATTGGGCACAAGTGACTGGATATATGTCTAATAATGAATGCTTATTTTTTTCATATCAGTGAAAATTGTTTGAACAACGTTTGATTTGAAACAGTTCACATGCTGTACAAACCAGCAATGAAATAAAATTCTGAAAAACTCTGAAATAGGGAATATTAAATTCTGAGAAAGTGGATTTAACTAAAATGTACTCTTAACTGTACTAAATTAATTTGGGCAAATCTTTGTATTATTAGATCAATAGGCTGCAATTTGTTAATTAGCTTGAATTTCAGGCTGAGCTTAGGTTCTAATTTGGGTAAAATCTTTTACACTTGAATTACACTCTCTCAGCCTTTAAAAGTGGGCTCATCTAATGCTTTTGGTATAAAGCTGTTTTAAAAGATGTTTCTAAGATATGAAATGAATTTATGCAGAAAATATATGCAGTGAAGCTTTGATATCGCGAATAAATGTGTTTTCCTTTACAGACGGATCCCTTTTTATTTCATCTCGTTATCGCAAAAACGGTATCTCAAAGTTTTCAGGTCTCCCTTCGACTTTGAAATATCGAGGTTATATTGTATTCTTCCAAATCACGCATTTGCTGACATTATCACTGAGTAATACCCAGTGACGTAATTTAAACAAAGCACACAATGAAAAGACGCCAATGTTCAATAGAAAGCACATCATAATACCAGACCACATGCTGCTTTAGGTGACTTCAGGGACGTACCCAATAAAAAATTTCGGGGAGGGTGCAAAAATTTCGGAGGGGGTCCAAACGGTGAAAAAAGGCGAATTTTCCACAAAAAGACTTCATTATTATTTTGCAAACAAAAATTGAAATTTCGGGAGGGGTCCGGACCCCCAGGACCACCCCCTGGGTACGTCCTTGGGTGACTTGTAGAGTAGGGAATTCTGGGCATGCACCACGCATTTTAGACGTAGCACTCTGATATCATTCGTTCCTCTCCTTGCAAAATTTTTTTAAAGGAACAAAGAAATTGAAACTGAAACGGATGTATGTCAGTCTAATACTACTCGAGTTCTTTGCTTCTAAAAGAAAAAACATGCTTTTTTTTATGATACTTTGAAAATTATTATTATGCTGGCATGAGTAACATCAGAAATTATTGTAGAACAAATAAATGTAAAAAAAAAAAAAAAAAAAAAATATTTTTTCTTTTACTTCACACACACAAAACCTTTTCTGGTAGATATAACTAATCCTTCATGTGTTCACTCTTTTAGGTTTCATACCTCACTCTAGGACAGTATTTTCCAAATTAAAAAAAAAATGAGTGATCTGACACACACACACATATATATATATGTATAATAGTTATTTGCAAAATATGTCTAAAGGGATATAAGTTTTATGTAACAGCCACATTTTTTATTGCAATTTTTTTGGAGTAAGCATCATATATAAATAAGTGAAGCTTCACAGGAATACCCTAAGAATTTCTGTTGTATAATCAGTAGCGTACATAAGGGGGGGGGGTTGGGTGTCAACCCGCCTCCTTGCCGAAAATTTTTTAATATAAAGTCCACATATTTTTCATTTTTTTACATTAGGATTACGCCTTTTAATACTGAGATTATGTCTAAAATCCCTCCCCCATCTTGAAGTCCGCGTACGCTACCGAGTAAACTGAATGAATAAAAATTTGTCAATAGTAGACTAGCCAAAAAAGAAAAAATATTTTAAAGAAAGCGCGTTATCAACTGTCTTCTATCAGGGTTGCCACTTTGTGGCTAGATCTGGCCACTTTCAAAACCTAACTAGCCACAAATTTTCGAAAAAGCTACTAATATCTATTTTAGCAACTTCATTTATAGCCATTTTTAACCGTTGTTGATTATACTGTCTGTTCCACTCGCTCGTATTTGTAGTTTTCCATTTGCATCATTAAATATTAATTTCAATTTATTTTATAATGCACATGCGCATACTTGAGGGTGTAAAATTTCACCATTTCGGTCTTTTTAAAAACGTAAACGATATGCAAGCAGCGAAATAAAATTTCACAGACGACTGTTTGGATGTCGACAGCATAATAGGGCAGTTTCACTTGACGTCACAATTCATTCCTTTTAGGACAGACATTCTAAATAAACGAGGCAAAACCGGAATTTTAAAAGAAAAAGCACAGAAAATTGGACATACCATTCTGGATTAGAGCAAGCACATGGAAGGCAAGCATCAAGTGTTGCCAAAAGTAAAAATAGTAGTTAGTGAAAATCGTTGTTGCCCCAAAATAAAAGAGTAACAGAGGAAAGAGGAATATAAAGCTGTTGCCAAAAATATTAGGGTAATATTAGTAACCAGGTACTATACGATACGTATGTGTGTAACTAAATTATTAAAGCCCTAAACAAGAATTAAACATTGAAAAAGTAACATAAAAGGTTGGAGTCTAGGGTCTGTATAGCATATTCTGACAAAATGAAATATCCAACTTACATTGTAGATCTCCATTTGCATGTACGAGAATTTAGGATTATTAAAAAAACCCTTCAAAATCTATGATTAAAAAAAAAAAAATCCAGTCACGTGTTGAAAAGAAAAAAGATGTTTAAGAAAATATGAAGGAAAAGAACAATTGTCTCCCCTTATTGTTAAATAAGAAGTCAATGATTAAATTTCTTAATTGGAAGAGCAATGTATTAATTCTTAAAAAAAAACAAAAACAAAAAAAAACAACAACAAGAATTTTATTAAAAGTTTCATTTTGGAACATATAAGTTTGTATCCAAAACAACACCATCGAATAAACATACAAGGATTAAATAACCTTGAACTAAATAAACTTTCATGGACAAAAGTATACAGTTAAATCATTTTATACCAACCACCGTTCAAATGGATAGTTTGTTTTTCCTAAGGAGAAAGAGCGGAACTAATTGGGCAGTATTGAAACAGAATTTTCCTCGCTCCTTTTTTTAGTTAAAAAAAAAGTGATGCATGATATTTTTATAAAAATATAACGGGAATGGACAAAGTAGGATTTGGAGGCGACTATCGGGTTTCAAATATCACAAAAACTCCTAAATGTCGTTGGTTATCTTGTTAAATCGTGTATATGATGGTTTTTATTTGTGAGAGCTTATCCATTGTTTGTTTGTCTAACACATATTTCAGATTTGTATGGTTGGTCCGAAGCTCTCTTATAAATCCACGTCAGAGTGTTTATCCAGATATTTTTTTGTTTTGTGACAGGTATTTCGGATTTTTGTGCTAAATCCACGTAAAACGGACAACACATAGTGCCCACCGCAGGGGGTCTTATAAGGGGTCCTAACCCGTATTTACAAGTTTCGGAGAAAAACATGGGAAAACTCCGAACTAGGTCGGCGGTCGCGACCTGGTTTTGAACCAGGCCCCTTCCGTATTTCAGTTCAGAGAGATATGCGCTCTGAACTGAAATACGGAAGGGAATCTGGAGCCCCCACTGGTGGGGGCTCCAGATATGTGGCTGCTGTTTGTGTGTAACGTGTATTTTCGGATTTGTGTGCTTGGCCCAAAGAATTCGCTCATCCTCAGATGGACAACACAAGTGTGTGTGTGTGTGTGGGGGGTGCCCTCCGTGGGTTTTTTTCTAAGGTGTCCTAACCCATATTTACCCTAAGTTTCGGAGAAAACCACGGAAAATAGTAAGAATTCCGAATAGAAAACTCCGAACGGTTAGGCCGACGGACGCGGCAAGGTTTTGAACCAGATACCTTCCGTCTACCATTTCGAGTGACATAACCTAACCACCCAGCTATGGTGAGGCCATGTAGCTGCTATGTGTGTGTAATCGGGGATGTCGCTATTTTCAACGGGCCTGTGCGTGCAATTCGACGAGTCATCCAAAGAGGCAACTTTGTTTTCCAATGCTTTGAAACATAAGCAATATAGTTTTAAGTCAGGAGTGTGTTACTAAAGGCCAAGGCTGACTTCGAGCGTTTTCGGCCAGCGGAAACTAGTAGGGGAACACTTAAATGGCCAATTCTCACTTGTAAGCAATAAATTTTACCGGCCGCAGAGAAAGGGGATACTCCGGTATTAAACCGACACAAGGTAATTGGGGACCGTGAATAATATTGCGATTTCACACCTCCCCAATCTATTACTCGGTGGAGGACAGTCCACTGTCGGCCGGCGTTTTACTCCGGTCGAAAATCCCCATTCAAATACATTATACGACCGAAAACCGCTCGAAGTCAGCGTTGGCCTTAATTCAAGTTCGAACTCATTATTAGTTTCTTTACTATGATACATTTAGACATTAAAGTAAATAGATGCATGTAATTTGAAGGAAAAACTAAGTAGCGCTTACTTTCATGATTCATTATTTTATCTTGATTTTTAATATATATTAAAGTGAACGAATTAAGGTGATTTTAGTATACATTAAATTAAACTAATTCACAAATGATGCAGACATTTTTATGCAGTTCTTTATGCTGAATGTTTAAGTTGCATATTTTCAAAGCAGTTACAACCATTATTACTTTTTAAATAAAATTAACTAGTAGTTATTAAATTTGCGTTTGTTAAAATATTAACAGAATATATGACGAGGAGCTGAATTAGAAATTTGATATTTATAATTCACGTATACAAAATTGAAGTACTGCTACAATTTTTAATTTTTAATCTTTTATAAGACGTGGTTATCAGAAGAACGCTTGCTATAATTTTAAGTAGAACCCGGTGCACTGCATTTCCTTGGCATCTAAATTAAAAATAATGTAAATTAATTTAACGAGAACGATTTAGAATAAATTACGCTATAAAGGGTGTTCCATAAATAGTAGCGCGAACTTTAAGGGGAGATAAAAGATATCAAAAGTATTAAGAATCACGTAAAAGTGTATGGTCAAACACGCTGTTTTCATACTCCGATTAATAATCACAACAGAAAAAGTTTTAAGTGTTTGTTAACTGCTTTTATTTTGATTTTTTCAAATGAGTTCATTTATCGAAAATATCGAAATGAAAATGATTTATAATTTTCGTTTTTAGTTCCATATATACATATATATATTTTTTTTCCCCAAAGAAAAATATTAAATTTTAAAAAACCATACTAAAAATACCGCTAATATTATAACAACTTTTTTTTTTGTAAGTGATTATTAACTGGTGCTTGAAGACAATATTTTTGTCCCTGCATTGCCTCTATATTACGGTTGTAGCACAAAAAAAAAAAAAAAAAAAAAAAAAAAAACTCTGCTTCACGACCTTTGAACATAAATTAAGATAAACTAACAGCTCAAGAAGTTCAGGATACCTCTTCACAGGCTGCGCTAAACACTGTAGTGAACTAAATACAAACGATGCCTGAATTAATTATTCTTTATTATAGCCATTTCAAGTATTATATATTTTTGTCGATATCTCAATCGAACTTTGAAATTGAGCATAATGAACGCTTAAACAAAATATTAAATACAATTAAAGTATCTACATAAACATGTGCAAAAATTAATAATAACTTATATTTTACTTCTGCACTCTGAAACCAATATCACACATAAGTCTAAAACACATAATTAATGCATTGATACTATATGATAAATGACATTTTCAACTGAAAAAATTAAACGGACAAGAATGTCTAACTAGTATTACAGCGGCACGCTTATTAACTAGAATAATAAACTACCCAAGTTATACGATTTCAGATTAAAATAATTTATAAACAACAATGAATATTAATTCACAAAACATGCTTTATATTCCATAAGTTTGTAGAACTTCTAAATAAGTTATACACGGCGTACAAAATACTAAATAAGGTGTACACGTACCTTTACATTCAGAACTAAGTGTTAGAATTCGTTGTTTATTTATTTCCATTAAAGGAAAAATCACAATCTTCAACATTACCTTGTTGTTGTTGTTGTGAACATGTAAATCGGATTTGTGTGCTTGGCTCGAAGTCCGCTTATAAATCCTCGTCAGAAGGACAACACAAGGGGGTGCCCTCCGTGGGGGGTCTTTCTAAGGGGCCCTAACCCATATTTACGTTAAGTTTCGGAGAAAACCACGGAAAACTCCGAATGGTTAGGTCGACGGGCGTGCGATGAGACCCGAACCCGGAACCTTCACACTTCGTCCGTCTACCATTTCCAGTGATATAACCACTGTGCCATGGTGGGGCCAAACATAACTTACATTTAAATCACTGTGATTAAATAATTGTCAAAACTATAGCAAAATTGTTCTAAATTATAAAATAAAATAACATTTATAATATATTAATATTATTATAATATTTATAATCCCAAATCGCCATGGGCGCCCATAGGAATTTTTCTGGGGGGGGGAGGGGCAAACTTCAAAAATTTATTCTAGAGGGGGGGGGGGCAAATTTCAAACTTTTAACCCATTTATGCCTAGCGTCCACTTTTTTGGACGGCATTTTCGCTATCGGTCGAAAACGTTAGTTATTTTTCCCAGCCTTTATTCACGAGTATTCAACCTGAACTCCTCAAGAGATTTTAGCATGACGAAGTCCGATGTTGACATTTAAATTTTATATTTAAGGATTTTAAAAGAAATCATCTCTTGTTTAAGAAGTTGACATCAGAAATTTATCTATTATTGTTGGTATTTGCAAAAATCGAAGAAAATCGCAAAAATATCTGGGCACAAATGGGTTAAGAAATTTAGTTCTGGTTTTGCCATTTGTTTACATCATGAGACATTAACCCATTTGTGCCTGGATATTTTAGCGACTTTCTTAGATTTTTACTGATAACAGAAATAATAGATATATGTCTGATGTCAACTTCTTGAACAAGGGATGATTTCTTTTAAAATCATTATGCATAAAAATCGAAATAGCAACATCCTACTTGGTCATGTTAAAATATTTTGTAGAGTTGAGGCTCAATACTCATGAATAAAGGCTAGGAAAAATAAATAACGTTTTCGATTAATAGCGAAAATGCCGTCTCAAAAAAGGGACACTAGGCATAAATGGGTTAACCTAAAACTCTAAGGGGGGGGGCAAACGCCCTACCTTGCTCCCCCCCTTATGGGCGCCCATGCAAATCGCATAAAATCGAACAGCTCAAATGTAAATATTAGGCATTAACGATTCACTCATTCTTTGCGGTGGCAGCGAACAATCAGGCCCGTTCGTAATAGCGATGGCCCCGGTATAATAGGCAGGGGGGTGGATCCCCAACGCAGAACATGCCGAAATCGGCGACGTGCGTCGCAGAACAAAGAGCTCCGCTGCAGAACAATTACGGATGAGGACTGAAAAGGGAGAGATCAATCACTTTAAACAGAAAGTCAAACTCAAAAGCCAGACAGCAATCTTGAGGGATACCATTTACTCTCCTGCATCCAGGCATAGAAAGAATATATTCCGTATATTCCTTTGTGGGGGGGGGGGGGGGGGAGATGACACGGCGGCAATTAGTCAAAAGTGAATTATCACCCAAAACTCGCCTGATCATCTCCTTCTGGGAGAGCGCCACCTTTTTGGACCCCACATGTGGAGAACGGACAGCGCTTATCACTTGCAATAATATCATTCAAATTCATTTTCTAGCTACGTTTTTTCCCCCGGTAAATATGTCTGCTCGAGACCAAGTTTCTTGCTTTGAGTGTAATACTCCTATAATTTTTAAAAATTATAGGAACATATAAAACTGAGAATTGTTATGTGCGACCCCTTTAAAAAAATTCGATTTAAACGGCTCCTTTACAAAAATACAATCGATTAAAATGGCCACTTCAAAATTACAAGTAGTAAAATTAGACCTTCATACATGCAACCCGTTAAAATGCATTTTTGCAAATAATTTACCCTTTCTGAATATGATGTTTATTAAATAGCTTTTTTATTTCATCTTTCGTGAGCTATGAGCTGGCCTTAAAGGTGCCTCTCCGATGTTTGTTTTCTGCTGACACAACAAGAAAACGCGATCAGGATTTTCAAACAAATATGCGCGCATACTTAGAAAGGGAAAGGGAGATTAAGCAATTCCGCCTGTCGATCTTGATACTGCAATGTCAGAAGTTATGTTTAGTAACTACATGGTTTCAAATTATTTAATAAATATTCATAATTTCAGATTTTACCGCCGTAGCAAAAGCAGTAACGATGCTCCGGATGTTTCGCGCTCTTGCAAGTTTATGCTGTGAACGATTGTTTTGTTAAACTGGTCTTCCTATTACAGTTTATTCATAATTATTATAGATAATACTATGCTTTAAGTAATTATGGATGCATTTAGAAATGCAAAAGCACTATAAACGGGTCCGAAAATTTACGCGATTTCGAAACATCGGTCTGAAAATCTTGAGAATTGCGACATTTTGCGAATGCAACATTTGAATATTTTATGGTTTTTGTTGCAATTAAGAATATTTAGCCTTACTTATATAAAAATTAACATCGATAGCGTATGATAAATTTAAATTATTGGCCCGATTATCTCTTCTGAAAAATCGAAAAATTCAATATATTTTATTAAAAACTGTACAGAATTCTGCAAGTTCTTTTTCTCCATACTCATTTAACTCCCCAGAAAAAGATGGAAAGAAAGCTGTATATAAAATGTCAGCAGTGCAAACACATATCAACTTTCCAGGCCCATCTTCACCAAAAAAAACGTCTCATTATATTTGCACTAGCACTTTTGCATACTTCATGACAAGGAGACACAGGGTCTGTTACACTGCTTGTGTACTTAAGTGCACCAGACTTCTGAGCATTTGGTTGTAGGGAGGGGGGGGGGTAAGATTATAAAGGAAGAGAAAAGATTTTAAATATGAAATACCCAGAAGTCTTAAGGAACAAAAGTCTTTTTATTGAGAAAATTATTTTACTTTTATTTTCATTCTCTATTTTGCAAAGTTCAAACAATTAAAATATTATAGTTAATGCATAAAAATATTAATAACTGTTCTGTTCAAAATACCCCTATAATGGTATAAATATCTATTCCAGTTATTCAATATTTATTCCACTACAAATTTCAATTCTTAATTAATTTTTTTTTTAATGGACAATAGCTAAAAATTTTTTCAGGATTATCATGCAGCCATAATAAATATTCCGTTGATATTAACAATCAGCTGGTCATCTATTTAAGTGGTAATATTGAAATAGCCGGAAAGGAGATAAGAACATTTGCCTCCCCGTCTAGCTCACAAAGAAAACCACAAAGCATTCTGTAACTCCAAGCCACAAAGAAAGGGGAAAGAAATTATGTTTTGACAATAAATTTCTAACTTTTGAACAAATTAAGATGTCTTTCTAAAATTTAGACTCTGAATCAATTTTTGCATTTAAAAGTGATCCCCAAATTTTCAAACAAATCGGTCCATTAATAAAAAAATTATAGATGAATTAGTTTTTACACAGTTGATTTCCATCCCCCTTCTCATCAAGGTCCGTTACAACCCGGACTGGGCCTCCCGAGTGCTTCCGGGAGGGAGAAAGAGGGCGGGAGAGTTCTATTACCATAGCAGTTGTGCAAATTCCTCCTTTTCATTTGACAAGTATCATTAACACATTAGGTGTAAGCAAACAAATAACAGTTAAACAAATAAAAGGGCTAAAGAAACTTTCTTAGAGATTAAAAAGAACTTCGCTGGCAAAATAGGGCGTCTAGTTTTTCATCATCGGGGCGCTAACGAATTTTTTTTTTAAAGGGCATCGGGGCGCGGCGCACCACTGACCTCGCCTAGAATGAGCTCAGCAGATTATAAATATCAAAATTAGCAATATAATACACAAATGATTTTGATAACAATAGAATTTAATGATATTTGATTCTTTATCCCATTAAATATTTAGCTGCTTCATCAAAATTGAACAACCCAGCACACAGGAAAAGCCCGCTACTGTTTTTTTTTTTTGTTATTTGTTTGTTTTGAGGGGGATTCTGTGTGGCATTGCAAGAATCGCGGAATCCCTCAGTGCAGTCTAGTGCGAAACCTGAGTTAACAAACGATAGAATTCGTCTGGCCGGTAGTCAGAAAGTCGTAAATCGCCAGTTTTTTAAGTTTAATCGCCACCTGGCGACTGGCGACCGGGAATTTTAAGCTTTAGTTCGAAATATTTTCTCTACATATATATATCTGTTCAGTTAATGTTTCATTTCCTTGTTACTTTGATAATTACACAAAGTTTCTCTAATTTCATTTAATATTTTAGATATAGGTTACGCTTACTAATATCCTAACATAATAGCCCTCTGTATATTAAGGTATATTTCCTGCAGAACATTTTTGGCTAGTTGAGAGAGCGTTGCAGAACATTGCAAAACATTCTGCTTTGGGGGGGTGGATATCGGGATATATTCCCCCCCGAAATTTTTGGATTAGTGATGAAATTCCGTCTATTTATACACATATAAGTTTATATCCCCCCCCCCCCCCCGAAAAATTTTCCTGGCTACGCGCCTGATAACAGGCCTTTCCTCTTTGTTGTTCCTTGCATTTAAGTACTTTTTCATTGAATAGACAATCAGGGGAAGCCCTAGTTGTTCAAATCTATTGTGCTAATAAAAACTGTCACTCTGTTGGTCTCTGTATTTGAAGAGGATTTATAAGCGGATTCTTAAAATCAAGAAATTGAGTCCGAAAATAAACGTACCAAACACAGCAACCACAAAAGGAAAGTAATTAACAGTTACACAATAACACAACAGGAGTACAACACAGAAAAGGAAAGTGACAACCATGGGCTAATGAAATTCGAACCAGAGACCTCACCCACCGCTTGCAGGCGGATGGCAGCGACATGTGCTTAAACCCTCACATTCAATAGGTTTCCTAACGACCAATGTGTAGCACAATGGTTAAAGCCACTGACATTGGGAGATGGCTCAAGTGGAGGAACAGGGTTCTGTCCTCTCGCGGGGCCGTCAGTCTAGCGGTCTGGAGTTTTGGGCGGTTTTCTCCAGATGTAACGTGAATACGTGCTAGATACCCAGAAAAGTTCGCCTCCAAGGCATTTGCCCCCTTTGCGTTTGTCCTTTCTATGACGTGGATTTACAAGCGGTTCCTCGTGACCAAGCACACAAATCCGAACACATGTTCCAACACAACAACAACAACAACAACAGGTCCCCTAACGGCCGTGTGAACACAGCCGTTAGGTTTTCGTAAGAAAACTGGAATGCTTTTGCTCAGTGATATCAGTTTTTTTCCCCTTTACGAACAACTTCAGTTTATTTAGTTTTGTCGCCCAGGAGATGTGTTTGTTTACAATTCGCGTCCGATGTTATTTTTGTCGAGGAGAGTTTTCAGTACAAACTCAATGTAAAATCAACAGGATTTTGAAAGAAAGAATGGTCATAATTGAAGTGCACAGATCAAAATTTAGAAATTTCAACTTAAACTGGCATTTTTTCAAAAGTATTTAAAAAGAGAAGTTTAAATTTCGCAAATAACAGTTTAAATCAACTTTAATCTCAACACTAAAAATATGCATTTTTGAATTTACTAAAATGAAAAATACAAGAAAATGATTACCGTTGAAAAATTCTGTACATTCGTTGAAGTTTCTAGCGTGTGCATGAATTTCCTCCTCGAATAAATAATATTTGCAACTTCAGCGAACTTAAAATACTTTTCATAACAACAACAACGTGCAGCAATTGCATCTTCTCAACTAGATGAGCCTGCTCCGTGTTCAGTTTACTTAGTTTGAAACTAAAAGCACTCAGTTATGTATACGAACGGTATAGTTTATAAACTGAATGCACTCAGTTTCGTTTACGATCAACTTAGATGGAAACTCGTTGCACAAGTGTAACTGGTTTGTCGTTTACGAATGCGGCCATTAATTACCACAAAATACCGTCCAAGCGCCCTCTTCAAGTGAAGATGGATTCATACTGTCCGTTTGATACCGCTAAGACGTCACTCCGTGAAGCAAAGCTGAGAGCATTCTTATGACGTCATACTTCGCTGGCATATTGCGTGATTTTATTAGTGCATTTACTGCGGCTCCGCAAGCTCGTGCGCGCCACCAGTGGCTGAGAGGTTCTGCTCTCGAAACTGGAAGGCGGGAGACGCCAGGTTCAAAACCCGGTAGCACCTGTCGACCTAGCCGTTCGGTGTTTTCCGTGGTTTTCTCCGAAACCACGGGCCGTAAATACGGGTTAGGGTCCCTTAGAAAGTCCCCCACAGAGGACATCTCTCTATAGGTCTAGGAACCTAGTGCAGTCAATCGGCCTTAATCCACAAACAAACGGCAAGCGGGCAGCCAAAGTTTCAAAACGGAAAAGAACGGTGGGGCAGAGCGGAGTCTGGGCGTCACGGGACGGCCAATATGAATTCACCTTAAGGGGGGGGGGGTTATTCGGTATTTTAAAAGCAAACGAAATACCAATGTGTAGCACAGTGGTTAAAGCCACTGACATTGGGAGATGGCTCAAGAGGAGGAGCGGGGTTCTGTCCTCTCGCAGGGCCGTCGGTCTAGTGGTCTGGAGTTTTGCGCGGTTTTCTCCAGATGTAACGTAAATACGCTCTAGATACCCAGAAAAGTCCTCCCCCAAGGCATTTGCCTCCCCCCCCCCTTGTGTTTGTCCTTTCTTTGACGTGGATTTATAAGCGGTTCCTCGCGAAGTAGTACAAAAATCCGAATACTTGTTCCAACAACAACAGCAAACGAAATGCAGGGGCTCTATTCTGCCATGTTCGTTTAAGCGAACGTTCGGATGTGTGACATCAAATTGACGTCATTCGCAGCCTGCTAACGTATGTTTGTATTCTGAAAGGTGCGGTAGAGCTTTAGGTACAAATTCTCCCAACCGAATGTTTACATTAGCATACGTTCCAAATTACGCCACAAATCCGAACGTTCGCTTAAACGAATGTGGCAGAATAGACCCCCAGAAGTAAAAGCAATGGGGCGCTTTTGTTGCATTTTACTGTGATTTTATAAAAACACGAAATTACTAAGAAATATGAGAAATTATTATGTATGATATGATTCACTTTTACGGTGAACAATATTTTAAATCTGAGATTGACCTAAGAAGTTGAACTTACGCTCGAATAATTGTGCGGGTGATCTACATCCTCTCAAAGAGTGTATGTCGTATTTAATAAGTCGATTTGATACATAAAACCTTATTCTTCATAAGAAATGAATGAGGTATAAAATAATAATTTCTCATATTTCTTTTGAGTTGTGTGTTATTCGGTAAACTTAATGAGTCCTTCATAAAACTAAAATAAGAAATATATCTGACACGCAAATACTTTTTTGTCGCAAAGATAGTCCAGGTCTTAAAGGGCTATGGTTAATGCTCCTATTAAACATGGAAACTGTATCTCAAAATATGGATTGAATGTTTGTAAAAGGAAGCTGAATAACACACATTAGTTATCAATAATTTATTGAGCTTGATTACCAAGAAAGGGGAAAATATAAATATTTTAGATATAATTGGCATGTCATGTTAGACTATTTTTCAACCCCTTGGAGGGCAAACATTTTTACAGCACATATTTATTCTACGGGGATTGTAATATTTCCGACATCAATTTCATGAATAATAGTTTTTTCTTGATGTAAAACATTTGAAGTTTCGTCCCAGTTCCGCAGTGGCTTAGTCACTAATCTCCGTTCCAGTAAGAACACGGAAAGTGAAGCAGCATCGGGCTTGACCAGTGGTTGGGAAGATGATATCCTTTCGGCTGGACTGCTGTGGGACCGTGTACGCCAATGAGGTGGCACACGTAAAATCCGTTGCGGCTCCAATGTCCTTCATGTTAGAACGTTAACTCTGGGATGCCGATTTCAGGTGGTTGGTCCCTCATCTGGGAATGGTTCAAAATTAGGGGATCCCGAACGAACCCACTATGACTCATTAAAATGAAAGCCGTCCCCTTCCGCCCAATGCCGTCTTGTATAGGGGATCACGGGCGAGGTTACAATATTTTTCAGAACCGTCGCCTAGTTTCATCCTAATTTTTGCAAAAGAGTAGGATGGAGACGAATGTAACCGAGATACCATGTCAATATAGTAACCCAGCTTCCTGGTCTCTTTAAAATTTACGACCTGCACGTGCTAATTGACCATTAAAAAACTCCCTTCATGCCCTTCAGGGTATGGAAACGGATTCCCTTGGACGCACAATGTACGCCAGCCTTAAACGGTAAGTGTGTGGCCTCCTGCTCAAGTCGAACATGATGAACAGGTTGAGTTTTTCTCCAGTTACTCAAAAGTGGCATCGTGAACACATCCATTATTTAGATCCATCAATATTTTCCGGCCGTGCATTCCCTACAAATTTAATGAGATTTTGATAAAAATTTACATTCAGTGGTAGATTCCAGTTTAAAGAAAAAAAAAGAGCTAATGGGAATTTTGTTTGTTTGTTTTTGTTTTCTTTATTGAATACAAGTTTAAAATTCAGCTAAACATTCAGCTTCATTTTAAAACATCAGAAATATTTATAAACATATTTATTTTCTTAAATTAAGTTTTTATGTGTGAAGAATCGTAAGTTAAAGAAAATCATATTGATCACAATCTCCGTTTTCACTCATTCTTAGATTTAGGTACGTTGAAATCTGATTTATGGATGAAGTTACACATGGTTCATTTTGACGGCATAATCATTCTTAGAAAACCCTCTCTAGACTCAGCTCCACATATTTTTCTAGATTCTGTCACTAGTTTTACGCATCTTTCAACATCCTGTGTGTGAACCGAGAATGTCTTGAATGTTATATCACACACACTGAGTCACTTTGGATTCGTAAACATAAAAATTGAAATTCTTTGTCAGAAAGACACATAAGTAAAAAACAGGACTAAAGATTTTTGATCAGACAAACTTCTACTGGTGAAAACGTGATTCGGTGTGGTTTACAGGAGAGGTACGACTTGGCACTCAACATTAATAATGAAAGCATCAATTTTTCTCTTATTGAAAATATAGTAACTAACAAATATTTTTTAAAGCAAAAAATTGGCTAGTTAAACCAGAAATGTTTATTACTTTTTGAAGAAGCAGCTTAAAATGCTTATTAACAGTATTTGTAGCAAAACCCCAGTTTTATGTAAATGCGATATAACTGTCAGCTGTGATTACGCAAAAATCAAATTAAGTACCTGCTATTCAGCTAAGGTTTGTTTACTTGTTACTGAAACAAAGAAACTTAATCACTGGAAATGAGATCATATGACAGCATTATAACTTTAGATGATAAATCTAAATCTGTACCCTACGTGTTACACTCAAATGTAAATTCTGCTCATTCTCTTCTATATGTTTACTATCTTTTGTTATTTTCTATCCTTTTCCTGCCTCCCTGCCTGTGTGTAGGTTGGCATTCTTTCAGCTAATGAACAGTGGATTTTTTGTGCAGCCTGAAATGTTCTTTTTTCCTATTTTTAATTGATATGTGTTTAAAACTATACATTTTTATTTTTATTTCACAAATCCAAAGTGACTGAATGTTTGTGGATATTACACCAAGACATTCTCAGTTCACGCGCAGGATGTTGAAAGTTTTGTAAAACTCGTGACAGAACAGAATCCCCAAGAAAAGTTTGTGAAGCTGATTCTGGAGAGGGTTTTATGAGAATGACTATGCTATCAAAATGAACATGCCTAACTTCACTCATAAATCAGATTTCTAAGTACCTTAAGCTGAGAATGCATGAAAATAGAGATGTTCAATTGTGTTCTATATGATTTTCTTGGATTTACAACTGCTTATATAAAGACTTAGTTTCGACAATTAAAAACAAAACAAAACCGTTTACAAATATTGCTAGCATTTAAAAATATTTTTCCCAAACTTTTATTCAATAAATTGAAAAAAAATATATATATAAATTTGTACTCCCCCCCCCCCCCCTTTATGCTAATTTAGTGTTGTATGTAAATTTGTATCAAAATCTCATTAAATTTGCAGGAAATGCGCGACCGAAAAAATGTTGATGGATTTAAATAAAGTTTGAGCATTATTTTTCGTGTATCGGATACATAAGAACTTGAGCTATTACACTCAGAAACAGATTAATTTAGAAATGTCAAACATTACCCTATAAACGCGAATTTTTCAAATTTAGACACACATTAGAGCAAACTAGCCTGCAAGCTGGCCAGCATGCGCTGACCCGTGCAAATTCACGTTAAAAAATAACACATCAATAATAATTCACATGTTAGTATGCGCGGGTGATTGTAAATAGAAATTTTACATGGACCTCATATATCGTGGCTTACCTGTGAAACCTAAAGTTCAATACTGATGGATTAGGTGTGAGGGCATAACTTGCCGAAAAAAACTGTTAGCTGATGTCCGCTAGTCAGATCAAGCCCAACCAACTCTTCTTTTTTTTTTTAACCTATGTTTTATCTAAGCTTTAACCGTGAAGACGGGAAGGATAGGGTTGAGTTGCTGAACCAATCTTTCAGCGCTGGAAAACAAGTTTCAATACAAACCAATTTTTATGCAAAACGACAGAATGTATGATGTGATGTACTGAAAAAAATGAAAATGAAAAAAATCTTGAAAACACAATTTTTAAAACATCGATGTACAGACAATATGAAAACATGCACTCATTTCCTAGTCTGTTTATAATCCTGATCATCCGAAAACATAACGCTGTAAGAACTATCTCTAATAATAAATGAGCTCCAATTATCAACTACATGCTGCACATTTTTTTTTCGAATTAGGAGGCGATTTTCTTAGTTACCGTAAATGAATACGGAAAGTGCCCTAAATAAACAACTTCCACCCCGTTCTCTCTATGCACACTATATATCTAAAGATATGGTTTATTTACCACTTTCTCAAAATCATAAGTAACTTAGAGTAAATACGGGTTAAAACCTATTAGAAAGACCTCCCACGGAAGGCACCTTCCTCGTGTTGTGCGTTTGACGTGGATTTATAAGCGAATCCTACGGGCCAAGCATACAAATCCGAAATATATGTTACAAAACAAAGAAACAAAAAGAACTACTGATTTCTTATGTACAAAAGTTAATTATTTTTAAAATGCTATTTACTCATAAATATACTATTTGGCGGAATTGAAGCAAAAATTCAAACGAATAATTATAACATTACTTCAACTTCAATTTGAAACTAATAAAATAAATAGATATGAAAACGAACATTAAATTTTAAATGTACTATTTATATAACCTTTTTTAAAAAAAGATATGACGCATACAGGAATGAAAAGCAACGATTGAAAGACAGGAATGATGCATACAGGAATGCGGAAATAAAGTTTCAGACAAATTGTTTTTCTAATATTTATTATAAATACTTTTTATTTATTTAATTTTTTGGGGGTTAAGAACCGGTTGAATATCCAATGTATGGATTCTTTGGAAAAGAAATATAAAGAATTCACCTTCCATCGACTTTATTTTAGCATATAAATTAATATCAAATTAAAATTTGAAGAATTATTTTTCCCTTTTTTGCCGCTTTATAATTGTTCTTATTTACAATTTTTTTCTATATTTTTAGCTATTACAGCTACGAAATTTTTACGATATAGAATTTTCGTCATGTAAATGCTCATAAAAATGCCCTCGATCATTCAGATTTATTTTTAATTTTAATGAAAATATTAAATTTTTTTTTTTACATATTTTTGATGATAGCTATGTCTTTACTTCCATTTGGCCGCAGGAAGGCAAGTTTCAAGGGTTACGGTTTCCAGAGAGACGGCTTCAGGAGGAATGGCTGCTTGTTTCCTGCTGACTTTTGCGAACAAGAGAGGGTGCAAATATTATAGTGTTGTGTTGTGGGATTACGGCCAATTAGCTACACATGGGATCTAGGCCGAGGGGTGGGGTCCCTCTTTGGGGGGTCTTTCTAAGGCGTCCTAACCCGTATTTGCACTTAGTTTCGGAGGAAACCACGGTAAACTTCGAACTGTTAGGTCGGTGGACGCCACTTTGTTTTGAACCAGGCACCTTCCGTCTTCCAGTTCAGCGCGCTGTGAGCTCGGTGACTGGTGGGGCGCAAATATTATATTTTTTTCTAATGGCGGGCACTTGCCGTTTATAGCCATTGGCCAGAATTATTATTTTCTTTATTAAGGAGGCACTTAATAGGTGGACCAGCGTTGCCTCCTATGAAGGGACGGACGACAGTCCCCAAGCCCATGCCAGAAATCCTTCCCCGTGTGTTGTGGGTTTACAGCCAATTATCTACACGAGGGATCTAGCCCGATGGGTGAGGTCCCTGCCTTGGGGTCTTTCTAAGGGATCCTAATCCCGGACCCGTGGTGTGGTGTGGTAGAATGGCTCTTTAACCACTATACATAACCCGAGTGGCAGATTAGAGATTCAGAACAGTGGGCGACCGTTTCCTTCACTAATAAGTCCCGTTTCAACCTAACTACCGATTCTCGTGCCGTATTTTTATACTAAGAGAACCAGACTTGCTACCTGCCCTCCAATGTCCAAAAAAATTGGCCATTTTGTCAAGGGAGGTTTGATGGTAGAATCATGTTGGATAACCGCACATTCCGTCATATCTTTGAAAGGCACTGTGATTTACAGTGGAGGATACATAAATAAATTTTTAAAACAGCTTGTTTAAAGTTAACAAAATGTACAATAAAGCAAAATGTTACCCTTAAGGATTGTCTTTTGGTGGTGGGCTGAAGCCCCCTAGCCCCTCCCCTGGATCCGCCTGGTGACTGATGGGAGGTACAGGGATGAGATCCTGTAGCCATAGGTGTGCAGTGGTCCATGAATTCATTTTAACCATAAAATGCTCGGTGACCCTTTGTGACTATGCACACAGTGAAGTCGCAAACTGTCATAAACAGATTCCGCGTCATCACGGTCACCCTACGGACCCTATGTCCGCTAGCGGTGGACTGTTATGCTACAAGGCAAATCACTTGGGCTATCTGCCAAATGGAAGAATGCTTTGGGCGGAAGACTTTTTAACGGTTCTAACGCGTATTCACGTTATAATTGAAGAAAAGCACCCCAAACTTCAGACCACTAGATCAGTAGCCGCGCGATAGGCCAGAGCTCTAGACCTTCACACTTTAGCCATCTAACAATGCTCTGTGCCTTATCCACTTGGTTATTGAGAATAGCGTGTTTCATTGACCGAGAGCATTTACTGACTTCAAAGTTGATGTCAATGAATATGAATTATACAAGTTCCGGAAAGACTGGAAAATATTTAAATTGCATTGCATTATAATGTAGTGTACAATATTGGAATGAGAACAAATACTCATCAGAGAGATTTAGACCATCTTAAATTCCCCTTTTGTGAAAAAGTAAAATTTGATGCAAACTCATTTAGGGAAATTGGGCGTCTAATATCTCTCGTTAATCATGATTAATTGTTTTTTTTAATTTTATCAAACAAAAAGGTAGTGCATAATTACTACAGTAGACACCCCCCCCCCCTACAACACGGTAGATATGTTCCGTCTAGTACGCATCGCTTAGATTAAGGGTGTATGTCGAAAAAAAAAGAACTCTGTTTTTAGTCTTGGTACACAAATTGAAATAAACTAATAGCACCATGGTCTCCAAAAAATTCCAGATGGTTCTTCATAAGCTGCTTTACACACCGCAATAAGCGAAAATGCTGTGGCGTTTGTGAAATTTTCAGAAAAAAATTCTTAAACATGGATCTGAGCTGCAAGATTTTTCGAAGAGTGACACGCTTTACGAAAATTTCCGATTTTTAAGAATTTTTTCTAAAAGTTTTGAAACTGATACAGATTAATCGTTTATTGCAGTATGTAGTACAGCTTTTAAAGAGACAGTTTCAAAATTTTGAAGTGCCAGGCATAATTAGTTTATTTGTAATTATGTACCAAAATCACATGATTTTTTCGAACAACACCGTTAAACAGACACATGAACAGCATGTACCGTCAATTTCAGAAACATCTGTCTGATTCCTTTACCGTGTTATACGAGCCTCTTTTACGACACGAGTGTTACACAAATCCATCTTAGGCCGGTCATTCATCTTGCAATTTATCTGAAACGATCTTAGAACTCATTAGTAGAAAGGAGATTTTATACCCGGGAAATGAAGGGGTGACGCAATGTATCACTGATTTGAGGTTGGAACGACTGACGAGCAATTGAACAATGAAATCAAAAATCATAGTACTGAAAGATAAACCTCAATCCCCCTTTTTTTTGACCGCAGGTTATGACGATATCTCCATTCCCCATCGAATAAAACTCACCCAGCCTGACAGACAAATTGCAAAGTGAATGCGAATCCTTATATCAGCGGTTCTCAACCTTTTACCGCCCCCCCCCCCAACAAAGGCTAACTTACGGTGGCGCGTCCCCCCTCACATTTTTCAACATACATTGTTTTTTAATCTTTAATAATGAACATTTAGTCGAATTTTCTACAAAATAATGTTATCAGTAAAGTTTGAATGAACATTTTAAGCGAAAAGGGATATATTTTTGAGTAAAAATGAGAATAAATATGATTTTTTAAAAACATGCATCACTACTTACCGCAAATGTTCTGCGCGCCCCACAGGTTGAGAAACGCTGCTTTATATGAACCCGTGATAAGGCCGTTCCTCATGTGCGGGCGATTGTTGCGAACTCCCATGGTAAATCAATGTATTCTCTCGTCCCGTCTCTCCATTGTGTGGGGGGCGTGGTTTTGTGGTTTCACAGGTTAGTTTTTGTCGATAGATCCCGTCTGGTCATTAGAAGCCATTAAATGTTTCGATTACATTGTCCTGTAAGTGAAAATTGACAATTAAAAACACCCCCTGGAACTGCGGTAGTTGCCCGCACCATCAGTACGGGCCTTTATTGGGAAAGGTCAACTGTAATTAACAATAACGGACCAAGAGACAATATTTAAATTTGTAGGGGAGTATTGAAAATATGTTCTTGGCGTTAAGTTTTCTAACAGCTGGAATAATACTACTATTGGTATTTTTAATAATTTGGGTTTTTTAAATGTTTGACTCAGGCCATACAGCCTCAGCACTATTTTCATCCGTTACAAATTATGTTAGTTTACAGTATTTAAAAAAATATGGAGTGACTCCACTGGACTTTCCGAAAACTTACGATTAAGATCATTACCAAGCATTTAAATAAATTTTAATCAATGAATAATTCAATCATATATACCAAATTGAAGTTCAATCGAATGCGCCGTGTAAACGATAGCGCACTTTCAAGAATTTCCTCCCATAGGCCACAATGTAAATGAAATCTTTGTCGTAGCTCTGTAGAAGAACTATAAGTCCTATACACACCAAAATCAATACTGGTCTTGCGACGGTGGTTTATAACATATATACCCAATTGGAGCTCAATCGAAAGCCACGTTTAGGAGCTATCGTGTTCATTCACACACACACACACACACACACACACACATCTCGTAAAACAGCATAAATGAATTCAGAAGACCTCAAAACGTGTAAATACACCAAAATCTCGAAGTCGAAATTTTTCATGATTACAATACTTTCCTTACATGGTACATGTTCAGAAAGTAAAAATATATACACAGTGAAACTTCTATGAGCGACCACCCCTGATAAGCGACCCCTCCTCTAACGGCCTATTTTTTAAGGCACCGATGTGTGTTTTAAGGCACCCTATCTACTGAATGTTAAAAGATCCTCTCGAAGTGATCACACAACCCTCTATAAGCGACCGGACCCGTTTCCCTGTCCGAATATTTTCCATCATTCTTCCGGAAGTAAAGTTAACAAAAACCACATTCATACCAAGTCGCTCTTCTGTAAATCGAAAGCAGGCGCAAGCACACATACACATCATGCACAAATCTTCTAGATTAAGAAAGAGATACGCCTAAGAAACGAGTGATTTTACCATTGGAGCGGCGCACTCATGTGATCGAATCACACGAAATAGGAGATTCGGCGAGGATCTAAATATTTTATTAAAATGTAAGTTTTAAAAGTATGTTTGTATAATTATTTATGTATTAGTGTGCAATTTCATAAATAACAAAACAAACATTTTTTAGCACTTTCTTGTCTATCAAATGCGTTTATACTTCTTTGAGCGACCACCTCTCTTTACGACCGATTTTTCGTGGAACGGACGGTGGTCGCTCAAGTTTCACTGTATATTATCACCTGATTACGATGCTTCATATTTTGAAATTATTTTTCCTCTGACTGCTTTAGTTTTATATATTTATTAAATAATCCATTGTAAAGTTAACAATTATATTTTTCATGTGAAAGAAAACAATTTCTTTCCTTCCAAAATGTTGCATTTCAGTTTATGGGAAATCATCGAACAAAAATGTGTTAAAAATCGATAAACTTCCACATACTTACGTGTTTTTGTGCAGGGAAAACTTTTAGGAGCATCTGCCTGTAGAGTGGGATATCCCAAGTCTTGTTTAGATTCCTTGCATCTCTTTTTAGAATTTTATTACTTTTATCCTCTTTCTATAAATTTGAAAACCCATAAGCGTAGCATCGGGACCACATGCCCCTCAACTTTCTTAAGAAAACCATTCACTTCAAAACTTTCTTTGAAAACATAAAGAAACATCTCTACTGTACTCTTAAATATGTTCTGCAACAAGAAAAAAGAAACAAGCTAACAACAACAAAGTAAATAAATAAATAAAAAATAACGGTCACGCTACGTTTATGCTGAGAAGAGAAGCATATGCACGAGGTCTGTCTTCCTTTATTTATGCTACATTCAAAAGACTCGCTATAATTTAAAGTCAGATAAGCAGTTGACCTTTGCATAATGCCTAATTTAGATCCAATAACACCACAACAATCTACTTGTCATATTTGAAAATTAGTAACATGCATTTCAAATAATTTATTAGCAGATTTATATAAAAATACTCATTACTATAACAGCACATCATCAGATATCGAAAAAATTTACTTTAGCATTCTAAAGTTTTCGGATTAATTTCATAACTTAAAAAATATTACCAATTAAAATACTGAAGCACACTTTCTTTCAAAATAAACCCTTCCACCCACAACACACTTATGACCTTTAAAATCGCTTTTAAAGGTCATCGAAATACTTCTAAAATATAATGTTAGCAATGTCGCTTAATTCAGCTAGCCATACAGTTTTAACTTCATCTGCGTATTCAAATCGAGAGCTTTGCAAGTGACTTGCTAGTTCAGGGAGAAATATGCTGAAATCTGAGGGAGCGAGATCAGGGGAGTAAGGAAGATAAGATATAACCGTGCATCACTGTCATACACATGCTTCAACATTCAGTGTATCCGTAGCATTCTTTCTCAAGTGAACACTAAGTTCAATATTAATTCTCTGCTCAACAAACGTAATTTTTTTCCAATCGCCGATTACTACAAATCACTTTTAGAAAGGAGAAGTATGTAATAATCCAGAAAAGTTACAATAGTTTCTTTACTGTAAATATTTTTTGTTATATGTCCTATCCGGAGACTTTTGAATTGTAGCAGTGTTAGCTAATGTATTAGCAGTTTGCGAAAAGTAAATAAACATTCTTTTATATTCTTCTGAGGTACATTTGCTTCTTATCAAGGTGATATCGTTGAATTGAAAATACTGTCGTTATACTGTATCCTAAAAATAATTTTCTTTATATTATATATATTAATAAGGATACATTCTTGTGATCAACATTAGACGTTTTCGTATTACAATTTTATTTTATTAGCGGCTGTTTTAAACGGAGCAGTTTGATAAATCTTCATGCTAATACGGTTGTTTAGAAGTCTTTCCGTTCTCTTCCCACGTGCTGAGAACTTGCCTTAGGTAACACCACCAACGTTTTTTATGCAAATTAATCACCTATCCTATTCAGAGATATTTTTAACACCTGCATATGCACATTACAAGCTCTAAAAGTCAAACAAGCGCATTAAAAATGTAATTATGCATTTTACTGTGCTTTATATAATTTAATAAAATTTAGTATAATTAAGTGTTTAAATCGACGTTTGTGGTTTTATTTTATAACTGGCGATTGATAACTTAGCTTTACTGGACTGCTTTGAGGTTATTAATCTCGGCCTTTTTTGTCCTCTAGAGCGTGGAGGTTAGCTGTTCCCCACAATTTAAAGTATCATCAGAGAGATTAGGCCATTCCCGGATAATTCACAGCGCTACCGACTTATCCAGCATTATGACGTACGGCTCCACATATTTAACGTGCACGTTCGCAGCATCTACACAGTGGTCCGTAATCAGCCTTAAACACTATTCTAACCCAGCTACCAGGGCACAGAGATGTTTGTGATTAAGGAATTTCTCTCCTTTTGCATCTCATTCACGTTCCCCAGCAAATCTGGTCTAAAGTAACTGTTTCATTATAATGTGAAGAGGGATTGGACAAATAGCTATGAACGTACGTGAATTTTTGTGTAAATAATTCTTAAAATAATTTATTTGTATCTTTCTTCCGTCCCACGATGAAAATCTTTCAGGATGTTTCCGGATCTTAAGTTTTATATTATATAGTATACCTCGGGCTTCTTAGAATAAAAATCTCTTAATTTGAATTAATACAATTTGGAATTCCTTTCTTTGTGTCTAGTAAAATTTCTTCTTGTTTATCTTCAAAGATCCTTTCAAGCATTTTCCGCTTAATTTTTATATTTTGATCTTAAAGACAGTTCAATTTTTTATAAGTTTTTCATTGGGGTTAATACATATTTTCCTGCAGTATTTTAAGCATAATACTTATATTTTCCAAGAAATAATTAAAAATATTTGTTCAATATTGCGACTTTTATCAAATGCATAAGTTTAAATCCCATCATGCAAATATGAGTAAGATGAGTTAACTGGTTAAACGATTAAACAAATAAGTATTTTAAGTGCTTTAAAAGTAACAAATATATGATTAAAAAAAGTCTTTAAAATCAAGTTTTTTTTTTTAATTTAAAGATTTATTAAGGAGTATAAAGTAATTTTTGTGAAAATTTTCAAGTCCAAACACTCTTATTGCAAAACAAAAATATATCCTAGCTTATCGATCATCAGCGAAGGTCTTCGGAGGAAAATTCATTATATGTTACTTTTTTAATGTAAAATAATATAGGGTCTAGGGGGGGGGGGAATGGATATAAATTTTTAAAAGTTGAATAGCTTAAAAAGTAATTTATATAGTAGATTTATGGGGATGGTACTATATTAATTTAATAATTTTGTTGGATTATTTAAATTTGCATCTTTTAATTAAATATTTTGTTGACCGAGCAAAATAATTCTGTTAAAATAGCTTCAAGTAAATTTTTGCTACGTTCAGCAAAACTTTTTTTCACGTTTGTAATGGATTTTCAATTCGATAAAAACCACACAAGTTTGCTACAATATTTTTACTTTCAACGCAGGAAATATTCTTCGTAGCTCTCAAAATATTCTATAGTGAAACGATACATACATAGTTTTCTATGTATTTACGACAAAGCTTTATGCTAGTTAATTTGAGCACGCATTGGAGCACCTTCTACAAGTCACGTTCGTGAAATAAATGCTTAGAATCACGGAAGATTCAGGAGTCCCCTCATTCCTATCAGTAGAGGTAACGCTTATGTTTTCAAAACTTTCAGGTTCGGTACACAAAAGCAGTAGTCATAATACATACTGTGTAATTGCACACTTCTTCCTTTTTCTTTTTCTTAAAAAAAAAAAAAAAATCCGTGACTGTTATTTTATGTACTAAAATTATATGCTTTTGACATTGCAGGGTATATAATGTGAAAATAAATAAATAAATAAAATACGAATCTGGAATATTTAGGGGTGACATTGTAAGAATCACGTAGATGTTTTTGTTTCCATCCTGTGCAATTTCTGAATTATTATTTAAAGAACAGATATACCTCTGCAATATTATCAATCAATAATTAAAATATACGACGAGTTCAATTGCACTTGCCATTAAACTTTATAAATGGAGACTAAATTTTTTAGCAGTTGTAGCTGAAGCTACCATTTTCAGGAGTTCAACAAAGCATTGTAGAACTAATAAAACAGACTGGCTTTTATTAAAATACATTTTGCCTGTTTTTTTTTTTTTTTTTTTTTTTTTTTTTTTTTTATAGGACGTAGTAGTTTTTGTGAAAACTACTTTGTCTTCGCATTATTTATGCAAGACTTTTTTTTTTTTTTAATCAGCAGTATTATCATTAAATAAGACTGTTTATTCAAACTTGTGTGATGTTCATGTCAATGACTTTGATATTGTATCCATAGCTGCCAACCGTTCCGTTTTTATCGGAACATTTCCAACCACTAATTTTTCTTCAGCAATTTAAGCTTTAAAAAAAGTCCTTATTTTCAATATAAAATAAAACTGTTCAAAAATAGTGGTGGAAAATGTTCCGATAAAAACGGAACGGTTGGTAGCTATGTTGTATATACTTTAATTTGCTTTTTTAAGAGCAAATTAAATTTACTTTTAAAAATCACAAGCTTGCATTTAATGAAATTTGTTTCCTGGTAAGCACAGGTTATCCACAAAAATCTTCTACATATATGTATATATATTTTCAGCCGGAGGTCATGGAACTATATTAACTAAACCAAACAGATTAACCAAAGTAACTGAGAAAATTAATAGATTGTATTGTGTTGTCATGGATTGTTATTTAATTTATAATTTTGCAACATTCGGCTTGCAAAATCAAAATAAAGATATAAAATTCATCACATTTGAATGCCATGATGATTGGCCATGTGTGTCCGGTGGAATGACTACCATCGTCGATTACGGACTTTAGACAGTTTTTTCCTTTGTCTTTTTAAATATTACAACTTATTTCAGAGAATCAACAAATTCTGCAGATTTACCCAGTAAGGTACTAGCTGGGACTACGTATACAACTCTGTTTAAAAAGACCACGGCATCAGTTACATATCAGAATGAATATTGGACAAAAATCATTAGAGAAAAAAAGTTTTTTTCTCATGAAATTTCTGTTTTTGTCAGTTTCATTTTAACTATGCACTTGAATTGAGTTTTGAAGGTAATACTTTGGAGGTCTATAGCGCTTTTTCAGCCCTTTACCCTATTTGTTCTGTTACACATTAAATTTTGCAAGTACTTAAAACAAAAACAACAGAAAGAAAGACACAGAACGAAGGGAACAAAATAATAATGAAAAAAAAAACTTCTTAACAAAAAAATTAAACCGCCGAAAAACTAAACAGCAAAAAATAATAAACCTTTTTTAATTAACCTTGATAACTAAGTTCTTAAACTAATGTAAGTATACCTAAGTAATTTTGAGTCGGTGCCAAACAATCAGTGAACAAAGATCACTAAATTGCCTAAATCTAAATTGCTAATAGGGGTAATTTAATGTTCACACACAGATTTTAATGCTGAGTTGTGTATTACAAAGTAGACCTCTCATTCTCTGCATTTCTGATAAAGCTCGTTGATCGTGAGCGATGTGCGGAGAGCGCATTTTTTGGAATGTTAATGTTTATCGCTGGAGATTTCACGTTGCATTGTTAATTTGATTTGGTTATTTCTTTAAATTTAAGATAATTTAGGGATCTTTTTTCATTGATTGTTTGGCACCGACCCAAAATTACTTAGGTATACTTACATTAGTTTAAGAACTTAGTTATTAAGGTTAATTAAAAAGGTTTTTTATTTTTTGCTTTTTAGTTTTTCGGCGGTTTAATTTTTTTTGTTAAAAAGTTTTTATTTTATAATTTTTTGTGGCTATAAATCTCCAGCGATAAACATTAACATTCCAAAAAATGCGCTCTCCTCACGTCGCTCACGAGGAACGATCTTTAGCAGAAATGCAGAGATTGAGAGGTCTACTTAGTAATACACAACTCGGCATTAAAATCTGTGAGTGAACAATAAATCACCCCTATTTTCCCCATCCTTAGGGTAGGAATTTTTTTTAGAAAACTCTAAAAAAGTAGAAAGGAGAGAAAAAGACAGAGTGCCACACACACGCGCAAAGAGTACAAGCTTCAGACGAGCAGAGCGACCGATCTCTGAATCATACAGATGGCGCTTTTTCTAAAAGGTAGTTGTTCACTTTCGCGCCTCACATCACAACCCAGTCGGGGAGCGGTGCGTGTTCAATATTCGTTGAAATTATAAAGTTTACGAATCCCTCGCAATCCATAGAAAGAACACACGAACATCGAGTGATGAGTCACAAATTTTTGAGACTGGCAATAGCTATCGTAAACCCGCACAATGGGTTGGCAGCCAGTTCTCCTCGACACCTGTCATTTAGTAGCACCTTCTAACTTCTTAACAACTATATCCTTATTTGAATTTCTTGTCTGATATGGCAGCCGATTACATAACGTTTTAGAATATTGAACCGATGAGGGGTATCAAAGTTTCGATAAAACCATTATTTTAATATTTACGATTTTCTATTTTTCATAGGTATTTCAGCTTTTACTAGTACATATCAGACTTCGAAACAATTACGCGGGTGCGTAATAGATTACGATTACTTTTCTTTTTCAGATGGAGACTATTAAACATTTAGGATTAAGGTTTTCAAAAAATGTTAATTTTGTCGATTACGATGAGATTACAATAATCAAACCAGTGAAAATTTTACTACGCATGGTAAGACTACGATTAAATTACGATTACAAAATATTTTTGTGAACATATTAATTATTATATATTTATTATATAATTATTTTTATAGCTTTTTAATTGTACTATTTTTACGCAGAAGACAGAACTAAATGACAAAAAATAAAGAAAAAAATCAAGAGAAACTGGTGTTTAAAAGATAAAATAATTAAATCTTTGTGTAATGACACCCATAAAATGATCCTTGAATGCAGGTTTAACCTGTTGTAACAATGTCCTGCAGTAATACAGCAGCTGAGATTTTCTCCTTTCTGTCATCAGCATTGTATCCTCTCGCACAGATCTCGAAATGCCTTGCTGGGCCCAGAGAGGGTTGATGAGAGGAAGCAACGCTAGCCACAGAAATGATAACTTTTGGCTTTAAGTCTGTGTAACAGTGCGAATGAACCTGTCAAACCGGAGTTCAAGATTTTTTCAGCATTTTGCATAGACTTGTGAAAAGCAGGAGCACAGAGAAATTTTAGGAAGACTTTACACTCAGTTTAAAGAGTTTTTCTGTTATTTTCATTTGCCTTAAAAACTAAAACTGAGTGAACGTAACCCTGTAATCATCTCAAGCGATTATGATTACAAGATGTTTATATTACGACTATACAAAGATTATGTAATCATAATCTAGACATTTAATTACCTAGATTACGATTACACGAGGATTTAAGCTTTCAGATTACAATATTACACTAGATAATTTGTAAAACTAAATTTCTAGATTATAACTAGATTACTATTACACAAAAGTGTAATCGATTACGATTACATGAAATCTGGCACATACGCCAATTCACTTAACATTACCTGGGATTTCTTTTACCAGTATCTCGTAAACGTTTAATCCGATTTAAACTCTGTTTGCATTTTTGTACTCCTTGCATTTCTGTGTTTCATTAAATACGTTATTATTTATTATTATTATTTTTTTTTTCAATAAGTCAGCCATATTGCTTCTTGCCCAAAAGGTACCTTCATTCCACCTAGTTTTGAAGCTATTTTTGCTACTGTTTTGTTCTATGTGCACTCTACAATTTTCATGAGTACCAACATTTCATCTCATGATTTGGTCTGCTAAATTGTATAAAAAGCCCATCTCTTGGTTTATTGCTATCTATTCTTCAATTTTTAAGCTCGTCAAGCTTCATTACCAGATTTAATTTATTCCCTCTAGTTTTTGGAAGCCATATTTTACATTGCTCATTTTCCATACTCTGCACATATCATGAATTTTGTTTCAATGACCTATTCTCTTTACTTATTTTTCATTTACAATAGTTTTAATTGTCCCAAATCCCTTTATTTAATTTTACTTTACTGGCGTCTTCATATTAATTTTTTAATTATTATATTCAGCAGTGTTTCGAATAATTATGTTTTCACTCTGTCTGGGTCGAACAAACATTTTATTAAATCTAAAATACATTGGTTTCCAAAAATTTAGGAAAAATCACAAAAATAAGCCAGTGAAACTGGAATGTGTTGTCAAATAAAAGATGCCGAGTAAAGCTGCAATATGAAAATTAGTGGCGTTGAAACCCGAATAAATAGTTTGCTAGGAGCATGAAATTGCATGTTTGAGATTTTGCTGTGACTGTAAGATAAGAAATCGGGGATAGACAATTCCTAACAATAATATCCAGGCGTCTAAATTTAGCCTCCAAAGCGGTAGGCGTCGTTTGATTTGGAGAGAACCTGGAACCCGTTTGATTTCATAAAACATCAGTGAAAGATTCATATGCAGGTGGCAGTGTCTGTGTGAAATTTAATGACTATAATTAACACACTGATGATAAAATTGACACACTCATGAAATTATTAGCGAAAATTATTAATAAAGCTCGTAAATGGCAGGAACAAGCTAAGGCGTAAAGCCATTCTAGTACAAAATAATAACACAGAAGACAATGAAGCTATAGAATTATTTTATATAATACTTTGTCGGCATTTGGACCACTTGGTCGTCATTTTAACAATTGCCTTCAGCTATAAATAAGAGAAAAAGAAAACTCTAAATCTAAAAGGCAATATTCCAAAAATAATAGGCCTGGAATGATTGCATCATTTATACAGACGCTATACTATCCGATTATTCGAATATAAAAGAATGAAAAAATAAATAAAAATAAGACACTGACAAATCTGAGAATCTACGCGATAAGCAAAACCCTAAAACTAAAATACCTACTCTCTCAGAAGTACATTCTTAATAATAAAAAACTACAATATAAATCCATAGATAATCAGCCACGGTTCTTGTGATTGTAGCTATGCCTGGATGCTCATTTTCAAAATGAAATGAGTTCTTTTTTTTTAAGGGCGGGCACTAGCCGATTAGGTATTCACTACTACAGCCGGCCGAAAGCCAAAGTATTGGCCATTCTACACTGGTGTACAAAACTTAAGCAGCATTATAAATTTTGAATTAATTTCAAATAATCACCCAATTATACGCTTATTTTTCTATTATGTATATTTGTCATCACGTTGAATTTTGATATTACATCATTTATATTACATCATTACACTCTTCAAATGACCACAAGGGACAACATGTGTGATAGACTGTTCCATTATTTTTCTTTTTTTCGCCATTTATTCCATGTTTTTGGAAAACACCACCAAGTTTTTCATTCAGTGCATAATGTTATTATTTAATGCCGTAGCGTCATAAACTTACGAAATTATGAAAAACCCCTATTGCGTCACTACTTTCGCTTCAGAAGAAAAGCACTGTGGTGGAATCTGGATAGTTGTAGTAGGCAGTGGTGCGGAGCAATGCATTTGCGCGGAAAGCATTGTCGGCAGCTATAGATGATATTTTTTGAGGTCTATTTAATAGGAAGCCGGTAAATGCGTTGCAGCAGTTGCAAAATTGTCTGTATAAAAACCGGGCTAAGTCACAGTGTCAGTTTTATTCATAAGTCTGCACTGAAATAAATAAAAAGCCTTTATAATAGCGTATTTCTTCCTAAACCTTTAAAGGTTTTCATATATTTTTAAATCGTAGTATTATACGTCAGTACTTATTTAAAATAAATATTATTTTTTGTGCTTGTTTACTTCATTCATGGAGTTTAGTATTCCTGGAAACTAAAAAAATATTGAGGGATAAGAGCTATCTTTGACGAATTTATATTTATTAGTGGATGAATATATCTCTAGACAGTAGCGGATCCAGAAATCTTTTTTGGGAGGGGCTAAATTTTGTAAAAAGCTTACTTCACCTGAACAAAATGTCCAATAAAGCAAAATTTTAGTCTAAAGCTATGTAAAAGTTTTTGGGAGGGGCTAAGTTGTAAAAAAAGATCATTTTATCTACTTAAAGTGTATAATAAAGCAGAATGTTACCTTTTAGCAATCTCTTTTGGGGGGGGGGTGGCTGAAGCCCCTAGCCCCTCCCCTGGATCCGCTACTGTCTCTAGATACTAAAAATAAGTTTTTCACTGTTTAATAACTCTAAACGGGAAGAAAAAGAACTGCGAATGTACGCAAAAACTGTGTGTTACACCTAAAATTCAAATCTGCTTGACCAGCTGTCAAAGTCATAAAACCGCCACTGTTGGGCCTGTATTTAAAATATTCTTAAGAGAATTATTCCAAAATGATATTAATATCTATATCCGTACTTTCGAAAGTACAATTTTCATTTACTGGCTGTAGAATTTTAGCAATAATAAATGACACTCGAAATAGGTCAAGGAAATAACGCAAAGCTCGTTTTATTTCGTGTGTAGGTTTTGGAATTAGTAAACCGAGAAGTCTGTTAAAGAAATATTGCTTCAGGCATACTAAAGGTTTGCTATGCATTACACTTGGAAGGTGTATACATGCACATGTAAACAAAAACTATAGATGATATCGTAATATTATGTACACGAACAAATTAGAATTGGTGAATATGTAACTGAATATTCAAAAATTTGGAAGTAAAACATACAGTGATTAATAAAATGCACAAAAAGTATATCAGGTGCATAGATTACAGTTGGACTATCTCAATCCTGCATGTGTTTGAAATTATACTTTGGAAGTTTATTCGTCTTTTGTATTTTAAACCACTAAGGACCGTATACATATTTTCCATTCTTCAAAGTCGTTGATAATGACTTTTGACTCATTATAGAATAAATAAGACAGTAAAAGTGTTTTCAAAAATATTATGCTTATTTAAACACGAAACATAAAATATTCATTAGCTATAATTTCTACTTTGATTTCCTTAATATTTTGATTCCATAAAAAACATCAGTCAAAATTAAATCTTACATTTCAAACATCCTTTTAGGCGTATATTTTCAGAGACTATTATTCTGTTATTCACAAAGTGAAAGTTGGAATGTTTGCTAAAGCTCTAAAATTGTTATTGTTTATTTGCAAAGACAATGAGCATGTACATATGTTAATAATGCAAATATGTTGATAATATTAAAGTAAAAAAAATTAACATTTTAAAAACACAGACCATGTTTAAAACAAGTTTTAATAATATTAAGTGAAACAAGTTTTTAATATACAGATAATTTAAAAACGTAATTTTTTATTTTTCAAATTTTATTTTACTTTGTTCCAAAAATGTAACAGGGTTTCTACAGACCTGGAAATTCAGGGAAATGAGTTTTGGTCAGGGAAAGTCAGGGATTTGGGACAAAAGTCAGGGAAATTAGCAGAAATTGAAGAAAGGTCAGGGAAATGCAAGAAAAATTGAATTTTGTGGTAAAATCAAGAAAATATTTGCTGTTTAAACCTAAGTATAGAAATTGTTTTATTTTCATTTTCTCATTTAACCTTATAAATAATTTTAGAATGTGTTCTTTATGAGCATATCTTGTGCAGTTGAAATATGCTTAATTTTAACCAAAATTATTATCAAACATCAAATAAGATTCTTGTATATATTAATTATATTATTATATGTAAAAAAAGGGGAGCAAAATATATAAAAAGTTATTAAAGGATGTAATGTTAAAAATAGAAATGCAAAATTTGGGAAAGCACGCTAGATAAAGTCAGGGAAGAGCGTGATAGATGTCAGGGAAGCAAAAGCTGTGAAATCTGTAGAAACCCTGTGTAATATCAGTTCAAAATGGGTTAGGTCATTTAAAGTAATTTTTCTAATGTATTGTAAGATATATTTAAAAGTACAGTAAGCTCTCACCGTTTTGCAGACTGTGTGCGATTCATTTGAGAAATGCAGTATCTGGATGAAAAAGACTATTCATCACTTTGTGACAAAGTAATTCTAATAAAATTCCACAAGTAAAGAAGCGCTCGCACTCATAATTTTATTACTAAAATAAATTTGCTCACATTTAATAAATTTTAATTTCTTAAAATTTGAAGTAAAATGTTTAGTCAGGTATTTAATTCTTATCTACGAAATCATGATATAAAACAATGCAGCCAGGGTAGAGACCATTCCCCGAATAAAGAATCATCCTGAATTTTTTTGTATCCCAAGTGTTGCATGTAGCAAACAAACCTCAATTCTCATTGAACATTTTATGTGCTTTTACGTTAGTTTTTCTCTTTCCTTTCGTAATTTTAAAGGTTCCATTTAAACTTTAACGTCACTTTGCCGTCCCATATTATATGGTGGTTAGCACACCACACTCTGCGATTAAGTGCTCGGGTTCGACTCTGATTTGAGCATGATTGTTTCTTCGGCCGCCCCTTCATAGTGGATAGCATTTTGAATACCCACTTCTTATTTGAAGTCAATGCTCGTTTTTTTTTTTTTTTTTTTAAATGGAAGTTGACCAATTTTGATCAGCTTCGCAAACCTCTTTAATCCCTGAAATATACCGAGTGAGGTCTTGATTACGTAGGGCTTGTCACTAGACAGATGTATTTGATTGCGGTTCTCTCGCACCTGTAAGTTGAAAGTCCCTGGCCTCTTCTTCAACTGATACAGCTTTGTTGCCGTGAAATGGCGCTATGGTTTTTCGCACAGGTTACTGAAAAGATTTATGTATTGGTATGGGTACACATATGTTTTTTTTTTTTTTTTTTTTGTGTGTGTGTGGGGAGGGGGGCAAGTCAAGGGGTCCTGCAAAAAGTTTATTTATTATTACCAGTTTTTATTACCAGTTATTATTTGACAATGTTCTGGCTGATGCGCATGGCATATTTTTTTAGCAATCACAGTTCACCGTATAATGCTTAGAGTCACATAGAAGTATTTTTATACGAAAATTTGGTTAATAAATTAGTCATAATAGTCAAAAGTTGAAATCTCCAAAAAGTGCACATATCAGATATTTATTTGATAACGACGATATGTTAGTGTTGAACCACTTCTGCGTTATACCAGTACGTAAATCACTACGATAATATGGTAGATTGGGGGGGGGTACATGGCCCCTCCCACCCCATACGCAAGGGCGCCCATGTGTATTGTGAATTTCAGGTGGTATATACTTTGTGTTTGTGTTCGTGGATTAAGGCCGATTGACTTCACTAGGGTCCTAGACCTATAGGGTAATGCCCTCCGTGGGGGACTTTCTAAGGGATCCTAGCCTGTATTTACGCGAGGTTTCGAAGAAAAGCAGGGAAAACTCCGATCGGCTTGGTCGACAGATGCGACCGGGGTTTGAACCTGGCATCTCCCACCTTCCAGTTTCGAGAGAAGAACCTTTCAGCCACTGCTGTGGCAGGTGGTGTATACACTCTTGTAAGTTTTTGATTGTCAACCTGTAAGTTGAATGTCTTATTATGGCATTTTTAGCTGTCCCTTTATATAATTTTCTTATTCAGCGTGCTTGTTGAACTCTCCTTAATCAAATGCACTGAACCTTAATTTAAATTAATCAACGAATTTGTCAACCTTCTGTCTATTAGCTTTTGCCTTGTTAAAAATGATTATTATTTATTTTTAAAATAAGAAGCTATATATATATATATATATATATATATAATTTATTTTAAAAGGAACTATGAGAGAAATAATAATAGAATGCTTTTCATGTTGATCCGAAAAATCATTATTGGATAGATCCGCTCCCTCCCCCAACCAATTTCCTTTAAACTAGATTTAGTGAAGTCTGTGAAATAGGGTTATTATTTGTTTGTTAAAAGAAACGTGATTGTATTTTGAAAAACAGGGAACGAAAACACAATGAATGTTTCTTTCTTCTTGAGGATACACTACAGTGATCAAACAGGATCCGGAAAACATTATTTAAAATATCTATAACGGTCTTGCAGATTTTTATCAAACATTTTTACGATTTCTTTCAAGCATCTGGCAACAATCAAGAATTCATTATATTTTATTGTCTGAAAATAAATTTGTTCTTAACGAAATAACAATTTTTCTTTTGTCGGTTTTCGGAAATGACGAATGTTATTGAGCAAAGAACATGCATTTTTTTGCTATTCGAAATACAATTTTTGCTGCAAAAGCATTTGAAAAATTTCGCAAATTTTAAATTTTACAAAACACTTCTAAAGGCGATTGTTTATCAAACATGTAACAGTGTTTGATTACTGTAAAGAACGTACCAAGGTCGCTGAAAAATCAAGATAATGTTCACTGTTTTATTTGTGGTGCTGTGCATGTGCATTGTGAATTCGTACCGAGTGGCAAGTGAGTCAATAAAGATTACTTTTTCAGTGTTTTGCGCAGTTTGTGTGAAGCAATTTGTTGAAAACGACCTTAAATATGCGAATTAAAGTCATGAGTTTTGCTCCATGATAATGTGCTTTCTCACAGTATAAATACTATTAAGTTTGTAATCAAATGTTTAACAAATACAGCTCCACAATCTTCGTATTCGACTGTTATGGTACTGTGTGACTTTTTCTGATTTTCACGGTTGATGTTGCTTTCTCGTGGTCTCCGTTTTGAGTCCATTAATTCAGTAAAAGAAAATTTGTTATAAACTTTGAAGGGATATCATAAAAAAGGACTTTAAACCTTGTTTTGATGATTGAGAAAAACGTAGACAAAAGTAAATTGCAGTAGCAGGAGTATACTTTGAAGGGGATGTAATAAAAGAAAATTTACTAATAAATTGATACTTTTTGTTTCATACCATCATTCCGAATTCTTTTTGATCACGGAAGTCTGCAGCATCAATACGAAAGTTTTTTGATATAAAGATAATGAAATCGTGAATACTTAATATCAAGAAAAATATAATGATATTGAGAAAATATGTTTTGTAAAATTTTATAATGTGTTGAATACAAGCTTATTTTTACACACATTTTTTTTGTTTCTTTTCTGTAGGTCGCTAGATTTCACAAAACAGTATGAGGAAAACTTTTGTTTCAAAATTTCTATTTGAAAAGATTTGTTTCAAAAATATTAAAATACGTATTAAGTGTATAATAATTTAAATGCTTAAATGTGTTAATATTTAAAAAGAAATTACAGTAAAGCACTGTTTGTACGTCTTTCAAGGGAATGATCTGAAACGATGTATAACTGAAAGATTAATAAACAACTTGTACATTACATTACAGGTTTAGCGCTACCAATGTAAATTTGTGTAACTATAATAATTTTAAATTTTTTTTCAGGTGCAAGTGGATCAGTATTGCCAGATACTTGTAATTTTCAAAAATCCGTACCTTTTTAAATATCACGTGAAAAAGCTTTCGTGCTTTAGCAGTTGTTAATTTTTTTTAAGACTTTAATTACACCCTTGTTACACCTTTCAATATGATTTAAGATATTTAAATGAAACTTATGAACGTAGGAATTTTTGGAAATGAATACTATCTGGCAACAATGAAGTACAGTGAAACATTAACTGAATTAAAAAACACACTTATAAAAGTGAAACAAATCAAAACTTTATTTTAATATATCTTAAATACTGCCTATCTGTAGTATAAAATACATTGCATACCAATTAGGATATGATTCATACAGACATTATATTAAAAAAACTTTCATAGTCGTCTGATTATCTTTAATTAGTATCATTACAATATTACGGATTGAATAAAGTTCATGAAATGTTTTTTCAGTATAGTCGACTGCGTGTTTAAAGTAAGGTGTAAAAGGTAAATCCCCCCCCCCCCCCCCCGTAGATCCTTTATTAGACGTTGTTTCTAGGAAAAGTTTATCTAAACGGGAAAATAATGACTGAGACAGAAAATTTGCAGAATTTAGGAAGACGAAAAACGACGTAAAATCGAAATTTTGCCGTTGTGCATCGTATAAACGAAGCATTTTTGCATTAAAAAGAATAGGAATGAATCAGAACTTCACGAAAGCTACATATAAATGTAAAAGTCGTATAAATTAGAAACGTACAAACGGTGCTTTACTGTATCTATTTTTGTTCGCATGATGTTTCTTTTCCAAGATCATCTATACATAGTGTTACATTGATAATTTCAAAAGTTTTGACATTAATGCAATAATATAAATATGAAGACTGAAATTTCAGTCACGATAAGTGGTAATCTCAGAAATATCATTTTTATTACATTCTTTTAAAGTATGTATTGTTATTTTCCCCCAATTTAACTACAGTAAAACTTTTCGGTTCCTGTAATATAAATTGGAATAATCACGTATTTTTTCTTCAATTTAAATTAATTCAAATTTTATTTTGACTTGGTTTTGATTTTTTTTTTTCTGTAGCTCTTTACTCTTTTAATCTGAATGCAAAACGAGTACATTTTGCGATTTTTATATTTTCAAAATGAAAAATACATATTTTAGGCTAAAAGAGTTAAATATGGGAGGTGAAAACAAAACTTAAAAAAAAAAAAAGTATTTTAAGAATGTTTATAAGCAGCTTAAATGTTCAAAAGTGCGCATTTCAGTTATAGTCAGAGATGTGCTATCTGAAAAATAGGTAGTCATTGTTCCATTGACGGTTGAGTGCCGTTCACTAATATTAAGTTTATTGACCTAAGAGTATCGATTCCGTCACGGGAATGATCTCCTTTCTACAGTAGGGCAAGCTGTCTCCTTGAAAGAAATTTCTAAGTAATATAATTTTAAATCAGCTTCTTGTCTTACTTCTTGCTTGGAACTGAATTGGTGCTTATGATATTATTTAATGTAATTAACTGTCTTCGCAAAGTGTACGAATTTCATTATAGTTCTGTTTTTTAAAAGTACTTTTTTTATTGTGTGCATGATCCGATCGCAATAGTGAACAGTCGACGCTCGTTTTTAAGGACCCGTAGGGACCACACAAAAAGTTCGTAAAATCGTCTATGGGAGTGTATTTGGAATCACTCGTCTAGTTTGTAAAGTGCTCATAAAAACAGGCGTCCATTGTATTTGCTTGAATTTTCCTGATTATAAATTATTTCGCGTCAAAAGAGTAATTTGTTTGAAATTAATTAAATTCATCTATTAACAAAGTATGATGATAATAATAAATGTACTTGTCATGTAAGAAAGGGGAGCAGGGTTCGCCCAACGTAGGTGCTTCTTAAAAATGTGTGCTTTCTAATGAATATAAAAAATTATTTTTAAGTATGAAATAATCATTTATTAGGAAACTGCTATTACAACTTTCAATAAAACTTTCTATATGCAATCAATGAAATTATTTTTTTCCCAATATACTAATTTAAAATAAATTTCCGAAGTGTTTGAATGCATTGATAAGTTTAGGAAACAATGTTAAGATTTTCTTAAGTAGAAAATTATTTTAAAAGATTTCACTTTAAAATTTCACATAGCTTCTAATTATTTAATGCTTCAGATGAAAAATTCACTTAAACTAAAAATAAAAATACATGTGTTACTGCGTTAACAATGGTTTTCAGAATGAATAAAAAAAAAAAAAAAAAAAAAAAAAAAAAAAACGGAATCGTAGAAATCTGGTTTTGGACATGTTTTACTACACTACTGCAGGTACTACAGATTTTACTGCAGGTTTTTAAGGTTTCCATTATTTCGTCAGTTTTTGCAGTTTAAAAGTCAGTGTCAGCAAAACATCTTTCGAAGATAATCAATTGTATGGAAAAAGTCGTACTTTTTTATGACACAGATACAGATACCTCGAAATTGCGTGATTAAATAGTAAATTTTACTGTCATACTCATGAAAAATAAGTTGGTTAAAACAATCAACGTAACTTCAATCGCACCAACAGTCAATTCGGGTACTATTTATGCACTTATATAAATGATCTCAAAGTTTAAGCTATAGTATTTCCTTTTGTATTATTGGAAATTATTAGTGCTAGCTGTTATATTTGAATATCTGTTTATAGAAAATTTAACTTTCAATATTGTTAATAGTGCTATTTCTATAGGTTGCTCATGATTGTCGAAATGATAGTGGAGCTTTATATCACCAGTTTGGTGTCGTGATGGCCAACGTTTTCGACACACAGGTAAGATCAAGTTTAATTGTTGCTTTATTTTTTAACTAATTTTTCCTCTAACTATGCGTTTTATCATTAATATATTTCTAACGCCATAAATTTGACAAGATCATACATAACAAAACTTAATTTGCTTAACCGGTTCTGTAGTGTAGTTGTACTGGGTATTCTGATCAGTTCTCAAGGCTCTTCCACTCTGGATCACAGCAGTGCTTTTTTATGGAGAAAACTGCTTTTGCAAATTCAAGGTTTTAGAACGAACTATTGAACATTTTTCAACCATTCTCTCTCCACCCCCCCCCCTTCTTCTGAAAACATTCGTCTAATAATTTTGGGACACGAAATTTGTCTTGCTATTAGAAGTACATTAATTATAATGGAATAATTGTACTTCTAACTCCATTACAGAAACGATACACACACACACACATATATATATATATTTGGCGTGTATGCCTGCAAAACTGTGTTTTATAGTGTAGCTACATCTTGAGTGTTCAAACCAAGAAATGAAGTTAAAGACTAAAAACAGTATTTCCCATTGTAAATAATTTTCATTTCTTTGAACTGTAGCTAAAGAAATTAATGAAATGCGAAAAGTTCGGAACCTACATATAGCGCTTTTCAATTTGCAGAAAACCCCTTAAAATCGCGCAAAAAAGAATTCGTAATATCTCCGGAAAATTTCGTAGGAAATTGGTGAAAATTTATATTTAGGGTAATCTGAAGATTCTCTTTCATTTAATCAAGTCAAAATGGAGTGTTCCCATTGAAAAAAACGAAGTTGATGCAAATTAAATATGAGGACGGCCCCTTATGCAAATTAAATTAATAGGAGATTAAAGTATACGTCATTTGCAAACGGATGGTATATAGGGGGAGTTGGGGCTCGTTGGTCCTAGGGGCACAGTGGAACAGGCTCAATTATTTTTGAAATGCTATTTTATTATCAACGAATGCCCTTAGCAGTTGCACAAATCCTATAAAGAAACCACATGTTAACCTTTTACAGGCCAATGTTCCCAATTGGAAACATCCGATTAAAAATTTATTGAAAAATTAAAGTTCACCAATATTGAGACTTGGAAGAATTAGAAGATGTAGTTAAAAGATGACTTGATTTTTTCAAATAGAATTCGCATTTCTATCGTTAGTGGGAAACTCGATTTAAAAAAAAAAAAAAAAAAAAAAAAAAAAAAAAAAAAAGGCCATTTTTCATAATTTTTTTACGGAGCTATCGTGATACACCCCTCTCTCCTTTCAAACTTAATTCATATCTTTACTTAAATTTAAAAATAAATATTTCGTTTATTCTTAATATTTCACTTACTATTTAAACTACCTATAAAAGTATAGTCAAAGTATAGGCCCTAAAAGTATATTCAGAAATGACCGATGCTCCCAATTGAAACAAAGTGAAAATTGGGGTTCCATTTTTTTCCCTCCATTTAAATGACTTATATCCTTCAACTAACTCATTAGGTGGCAAAAAAAAATAATATATGCGTGGATCTGAATGCGGTCTGTAAAAGGTTAAAGGGATAAGCTGACATCTGCTACTTTGTTTTCTAAAATTTGGTTTAATTAAGATTGGAGCAGTAAACTGAAACTTTGTTATAAGGTAAATTTTTTGATTTAATAATTATTTACAGTTAGTTTAGTTTTTATCATAAAGAAAAAAAAATGTTATTGTATTTTTGAAATTCAAGAATGTGGGGGTACATTGGACCATAATCTATCCTACCCCAAATAATAAAAAATAACTTTCTAGCCCTTTTTTTGTTTTTAATTACAATCATTACATATTATTCTAATTATGCTTCATAGTTATATTCACACCTACATACAGTTATTCGTTTTAAGTTACTATGCACAAGCCTGAAGTAAATAACAATTAAAAGAAAAAACTTAGGAGAATAAAAGATAAGCAAAAAGGGGGATGCTCTCAAATTATTACTGATATACCTGTTAAGGCAATTTTAGAAGATGGAGCAAATAAAAGGATTGAAAAGAAAAAAAGACAAGAGTCTGCAGCTTTGTTATGGAAAAAATGAAAACTTTTAAAAGAGTTAGAAGAAATTAATTCTAGTAGGAGTTGTGAATTTGATAAAGACTCGCATAATACTGAATCTACTGAGTGAAATTGTAGATAGTTATGATATAAATAACTACGAAGTAAAAGTTGGTCAATTTGTAGTTATAACATTTGCTACCAGAAAACAATAATTCATTTTATAGGATTAGTGTTTGAAACACTAGATGAATCAGATTATGAGATTCTGTATGTATAATGAAGACAAAAATAATATATTCCAATAAATGTTGATGAAGCAACAATCAAAAATGACATTCTCCTTATTCTTCCAGAGTCTCGTCTCTGCTCAGAAAGTAGAAGGCTTTCCATTCACAAATGTCGTTCGGCATATTCTTTGGTAACTTCAACATCTATTAAACTTTTCTAAATTATTAATGATAAATGCCAAAGATTTTTTTTTTTTTTTTTTAGTTTTACTTTGTACTTTTGTTCTAAGGGTGATTTTTTTTTTTTTTTTTTTTTTTTTTTTTACAATTCAGGATTTATTTTGCTGATAAAATTAATTTAACTAGATTTACAAATCCAATTAAGTAATATGTTTCGTTATGAAAAGAAAAAAGTAGTAAATCAAATTACAGTTGGATAATATTTATTCTCAAATATTACTATAGCTAAAACTTTTGGTATAGCATGGTCCAATGTGCCACATAAGGAAACATCAATGTGTTCCATAAGGGGGACCAAGGTACCCCAGACTTGGGGTACCTTGGTCCACTCTCGAAGCTTCTTTTGAAAAATAAATATAAAAAAAAATGATTATGCACAGAATATTAAAAAAAAAAATCTTGGATGCTGAGAAATGTGTAATGTGTCCTACGAAAAAGAAAAAAAGAATTGTATAATTAATTTTTTGATGAGATAAAAAATGAAAAGCAGAAAAGCGGACCACTGTGCCCCAACTCCCCCTATAACTTGTACGCCCCCTATAGCTGTATACGACGAACGACGGCCAAATAAAGAACAAGTGGGCGTTTTTTCCCCTTAGCTGTACATATACAGGGTGGTCCTAAACTATATGTCAGAAATGTAAAGGGTGCTAGAGGGGACCAAGACAGTTCAGACTCACATAGCAATGTGCGATCGGAAATGTCGTCTTCATGTACCCGTTAATAATCATTTTGGAAGAACTGTTGGTCTAAATTCTTAACCAAGTTTCATAAACAATGAGCTTTTCTCAAAGATTTTCATCAATGAAACGAAATAGAATTTGTAAACTATCACTTTTAGTTAAGTGCTTTCTGTAAAAAATGAATGTTTTTGACAAACGAAGGTTGGAAAGTTCATTGTTAATTCAACACTTCTTCTAACGTGATTATTAACAACAGGTACGTGAAGACGACATTTCCGACTCCACGTTGGTATGTGATTCTTAACGGTCTTGGTCCCCTCTACCACCCTTCACATTTTTGGCATATAGTTTAGGACCACCCTGTGTGTATATATACTAAAATAGCTAAACTTACGAATCAAGGAATAATTCACACTACAGTTACGATATTTATCCAATGAATGTAAAAATCGTATCCTAAAACGGCGATAGCAGATGCATCTATCAAAATAGCAAATCCAATCAGAATAATAGCAAATCCAATCAGGTGGTAAAATTGAAAAATGAAGTAGAATAGTGAGGAATGAACAAGGGTAGTAAGCATCAGTTATATTATCTTCAGGCCCCACAAACCGAATACTTATTACCCCCCCCCCCCCAAAAAAAAAAAAAAAAACAAAAAAAAACGGGATTTCTAGATTCTTTTGATCATTTTATTTTACACATCTGTTAATTTTGATGCATACATACAACTTTGCCATAATTGGGCAATATTCCCATATATACAGGGTGTCCAGCCTTAATGTGACCCAATAGCTAATTCCCGAACCGTTCGGTTTAGATATGCACTTCCAATTTAAAAAATGTTTTAAAAAGGGTAAAGAATGTTTTTATGTGCTTTTCGAACCAAAAAACCCATTTAGAAAAAAATTACAAAAATTAAATTTTTATACGGTCCCCAGGTCCTATCACTTATATTTAGGAAAAGATGCAGTACACAAAAACAAAGTAAACACAAAAAGTTTTCATTTTATTACGATAAAAACTGACCAAGTTATGGAACTTTGAAAATCATACATTTCATCCATTTTCTCGGCCAATTTCAAGAAGCTAGTAAGGGACCGTCTCCAAAGTGAAATTAATTGGAACTCTGCCAGGAAACTTTCGCTCTTGCACGTCACTCTTATGTAAATCGTTTTTAAATTTAAAAGTACATACATTACGTTAATATTACAATAATTGAGTACTTAAGAAACAAAATTTATTCCCTGTACGTGTAAAACATAGATAAAATAAAATATTTTGTACGAAGAAAACTTTTCAAAAGCAGTTCAAAAAAAAAAAAAATAGACTTATTTGCCTGCGGCTTCAGACTGATTTGCTGCGATACTGATCATGGCAAACGTTAAAAATCTGTTGTGTAGTCGCTTGCAATTGTATACAGCCGTATTCTAATATTACGAATTCTAGTATTGGAGAACGAGATGTATACAACTGGTCTCCAGGCATTAGCTCCTGCGCCAGGACTGGACGATAAGGAAATGCACCGTACGTATGTAATATGTTCCACACCGTCGATTTTGAGTAGGAACAAGCCTTGCTAATATCCTGGACACTACTTTCAGGATGAGCCAGGGCATATCCTAGAAAATCCTCAGCGGGTATCCGCAAGCTTGAAGGTGTGGCACGAGACAAGGGAATACGTCCATGACAACTCCCAGTTCTATACAAGCGTTGAACAGCACGGGCAATTGTACAATAAGATAGATGTCTTCGACTGGGAAATTTAATGGCATAAAGTCTTGCCGCCTCTCTCTTATTTCGATTACACTGCCCATACAACAGTACCATTTCGCAGTATTCTTCATTTGTATACATCTCGTTCTCCTGTACTAGAATTCGTAATATTAGAATACGACTGTATGCAATTGCAAGCGACTACGCAACAAATTTTTAACGTTTGCCATGATTAGTACCGCAGCAAATCAGTCTGAAGCCGCAGGCAAATAAGTCTAAGTTTTTGGAACTGCTTTTGAAAAGTTTTCTTCGTCCAAAATATTTTATTTTATCTATGTTTTACACGTACACAGAATAAATTTTGTTTCTTAAGTACTCAGTTATTGTAATATTAACGTAATGTGTGTACTTTTAAATTTAAAACGATTTACATAAGAGTGACGTACAAGAGCGAATGTTTCCTGGCAGAGTTCCAATTAATTTCACTTTGGAGACGGTCCCTTACTAGCTTCTTGAAATTGGCCGAGAAAATGGATGAAATGTATGATTTTCAAAGTTCCATAACTTGGTCAGTTTTTATCGTAATAAAATGAAACTTTTTGTGTTTACTTTGTTTTTGTGTACTGCATCTTTTCCTAAATATAAGTGATAGGACCTGGGGACCGTATAAAAATTTAATTTTTGTAATTTTTTTCTAAATGGGTTTTTTGGTTCGAAAAGCACGTAAAAACATTCTTTAAATTGGAAGTGCATATCTAAATCGAATGGTTCAGGAATTAGCTATTGGGTCACATTAAGGCTGGACACCCTGTATGTATATATATATATATATATATATATATACACACACACGCATACACGGATCCCTAGAGCACGGCGAAAAAATTGAGATCGGATTCCCTATAACACGTTAAAAGAGACTCCTATATCATCTGCTTTTTCTAATTGTGGTGTACATTAAATGTATCTGAAAGAGCTTTTGTATGATTTATTTTATTCTATTTCAACTTGAGAGATATCCCTAGATATATTCATACTTGAGAGATATATCGGGTTTCAACCCGATTTAATTTGGAGGAAGTGCATATCAGTAATCCCTGGTGTATACACAGTATCAAGTAAGCAACATTTAAGTGAAACGCGAAATAAATTGCTCAAATAAGGTGTGCAGCTGTTGAACAGCTTGGTTTATACGCCAGGTGGAGCATAGCTCAGGACCGGTTCAACACGGATACCTATAATACAGAACGTATCTACCGTGTTATAGGGATCTACTGCACACACACACACACACACACACACACACACACACACACACACTGTTAACTATAAATAAAGCCCTCTGAAAAACAGTAAATATATAAGCAAAAAGAAGAAGAACATAAAATTACAAGACTAGAAATGCAAAACCCATGAAAATATAAAGAAATACATGACCTCATTTATCAAAATCTGTGTTGGCATTTGAACCGAGAATGAGGCTTAAAGCGGTTTTAATGATCAAACAGTTATTTTCATTAATAAATGTGATAAAAAAAGACAATGAAGCTAAAGGGGGGGGGGGGAACAACCAAATCTGGGAATCTTAAAAACTAATCCATAAAAATCTTTCGTCAAGACTTATAAATCGTGAAATAAAATAAAATTTATAAAATCCAATAGTATTTCGAATAATATATCAATAATAACCGTTATAATCCAAAATAAAACAAGAATACCACGATACCATATGTATATGTATAACTTTTTTTTCCGTACCTCGGAGCGTTTTTGAGATATGAACACTAACTCCAAATTAAGCCACCAGGTGTTGCTGTAAGCAGTTTCCTTGCTTAGCGCATGGGAACTTTACTATATCTTGACCCCACTTTTATGATTACAGCTCTTGCCGTTCAGAAACCATTGCTGTGACAACGGACTTTAGCGGGCATTATTTTGTTGATTTTAATTATAATCTTCTGGGTATGGCCCCTGATGAGTGTCCCAGAGATTATGATTTCCATTTCATTCATTTCTTTTTAGTTTATGGTTCATTGGACTTCGATTTTTATCCTGTTTGGCTCTCTGTTTCTGCTGTTATGGTCTGTTTTTTTCCCTCCTTCCCTGTAGGGATATGCCATTTTTACAGTAATATTCTTAGTGTTTTACATATTAACTATATATATATAATACATGCACAGGGTTATTCAGAACTCTTGTAAAAAAACATGCAAGGAGTGGGAGGGAACCAATACGGTTCAAAGCAACATGGGATCGGAACGCTGTTTTCATTTACCTATGAATAATCACTTTAATTATCAATCCTGTAATCAAAATATAATGTCTACATTATAAATCAATTTTAATCATTCTCAATTTTAGTCAAATGTTTTCTGTGAAAGATCTATTAGCTTTTGTTGAACCATGGTCGGAAAATTCCCTATTAACAGGTATATTAAGACGACGTTTCCGACTCCAGATTGCTATGTGATTCTGATCCGCTACCATCCCTTATATGTTTTTTTTTTTTTTACAAGAATTCGGAATCACCCTGTATTTACTCTTTTTGCCTGTATCTCTTTAATTCTTCATGTATAACAAAAGATTTTCTTCTCTAATACTTTATGTAAGAAAGGAAGATGAAGAAATAAATTTCCCAGTGCCTTCTCCAGCATCAAGCTGAATCAAGTCTATGTGACTCTTAAAACAAAATAAAAATCTCGGACCAAATTTATTTATTAATTCCCCAGATTGGGTTACATTAAACTGGGTGGAAAAAAAGAACTACTAAGTGCAGTTATTGAAAGAAGAGGGTTTTAATTTGGATAGCTATTACTAAAATTCTGTAAAGATTTTTGCCATTTTAATGAGGCTCTGCGGATTTTTTCTGTAGAATCAAGTTTGTTTAACGTCCAATTTTAATGGGTATAATCCAGTTACTTTCTTCTAAATCGGTGATGAAGAATTTTAAGAATTATCGTTAGGGTTTGGAATAGGTTAAAAGGGATTATGACTGAAGTGTAATAGTGACGGCGCGATTAACAGAAAATAATAATAATTAAAAAAAAAAAAGATCAATAAAATAATTTATTATGTTTAATCTAAACATGAGGCATGAAACTTAAACTGTACGAATTTTTCACGATAGTTAACCTTCATTATTAATTTTAAATATTTTTAAAGCAGTAACACTTCTAAGGTTAACGTCACACCAAAATCCTTAAATAAAAGGATTTGGCAGTTCAACTTTCAGTTATTTGTCGTAAAGGGAAATTTTTTTAAACTAGCTAATTCAAATTGAAAGATATGCTTATGATGTAGTATTTAAGTGCCACTGACATATTTTTACTTTTTTAATACACAGGGTGTTTATAATTAAAGTTCATCTTTCAAATAATTGTTTAAAAAACGAAAGAGAAAAAGGAATCACTACTCAGAATGACCTGAAACTGATTGGAATACTATATATACTCAAGGGAAAATGGTATGTCATAAGGAAAACAATTCCAAATTTCACGAATAGATGGCGCTTTAAACTTCGTACTATGCAAAATAAAAGACTTTTCATGCGCACGTCGCATTGCATTTGTTATATAAACAAGGGATACATGCCATATTCCTTATGTTGCATTCGAGAAAATCGCCCTGATGATCCTCCCAGAGAAGGATTGCGCTCTGCTGGCGAACCTCTTTTACAGAAATTATGGCAGTGCGCCAGTGACTCTGAAGAAATTCCGAACAGTAAAGGGCTTGAAGTAAGGTTGTGTTTCAATGCCTCCAAAAGATCTGGAGAAAATGGTTAAGAAATTTGAAGAGACTTGCTCTTTTGAAGTGAAATCTGCAGAGGGAGAAAACCAGTTTATTCGCCCTCAGTAGTAGATGTAGCCACGGCATGCTAGGAAGAAAACAGCGGTGATATGCATATGTGCAGCACTTGGGGAATTGCCCGAACTTTACACATACCTGTGAATTTGGTGCATAAAACTGTACGAAACATCTTGCATTGGTATTTATACAAAATTAACCCACATTCAGGTGTTGCTTCCTGCAGATCTACCATTAAACAAAATTTTGCTCTAGAAATTTTTGCTCGCAGGGAAGTGGACAATGAATGTCCATGGGACATTTCGTGAACATACGAAGCTTATTTCCCTCGCCAAGGACATATTTACACTCAGGATTGTGGAATATGGGGATGGAAAATCGAAATGAATCAATTCCTCTTCATTCTGCAAAGATAATTGTGTGATTGACGGCATTGCTTATCGTAGATCCACTTTTTTTTCGAGGATATGACTCGTGCGTGTTCTGTTACCTGTACCGTCAATGGTAAATAATATGGGAGTCTTGCGCAATCGCATCATTCCAACACTTAAACAGCGTGCATGTGTGGTCTAGCATCATTTTTATGCAAGATCGCAGTTCTCCGTAAAGGCAATGCAGCAACTCAGGAGGCATTCGGAAATGATAGAATTATCAGCCACCCTTTTCCAACAACCTGGCCGTCAAGATCACCTGATCTTAATCCTTGTGACTTTTGGCTGTAGGGTTATCCAAAAAATGTTGTGTTCAGTGATCTGAATGAAAACCTAGCTGAACTAAAGGCGCGCGTTGCGCGATGCATTTACAATGTGACCCCTGAGACTTTTCGATCTGTTGTAGAATATGCTGCTTTTCGTTTTCAACTAGCGGCAGAAAACGGTGGGCAGCATATTGAACATGTCTTGCATGTTGCTTTTCATAAGGTTTTTAGCACAGTTAACCAATTTTTTCCCATCCGATGTGGTACGACCTTGTCGTGGTGGATGGGCTTTCCACTAACAGTGCCACAACTGTTGAATGACTTGGAAGTCATGTTTTTAGTACATCTGTATACATGTCATGAAGCGGCCCTGTTGGGACACCGCTTTGTGCTGTGAGTTAAACTCGTTCTTAATTTCGTTAAATCGTGGCGCGTTGGAATATGACTGACTGCTGATAGTTGGTGTTGTAGTCTGGCCAAAGATTCACGGTTGTCCAATGGACGCTGCGGCAGCCCCAATTTTCGTGGCTGCGCGACAGTCGTACGTAAAATGAATACTCCTGGTTTGGAACATATTTGTATCTGGACAGCATTTTACGCAGATTTATGTAGCTACAGAGGTCACTAAAAATTTCCCCCCCTCTCTCTCTCGACTGTGTTTACATTTTTATTACCTAGGGTCACATGATTTTAAAAGTTAATCGTATATTTCAAAAAAGCTGCATTTGTTGGCTATTAAAATGCCTGGGTCTCACAGTCCCTGGAAATTCTCGGGAGTTGTGGCGACTATGAGACGGGAGAACGAGGGGAGATTTCTTTTTATTAAATTTAGATCGGAAGAGAAATCCTTGGTTTGAAAACGAAAGTTGTTATGCCGCTTTAGAATTTTGAAAAGAGCTAATGGAAAATTGGAATTTTTAAAGAATACTTAATTTTATATGTTAAATATATACATGAAAGAAAAAAGAAACTATACAGTGTATTGGTTTTATTGAACTCACGCCACAGCCGTAGTTTTACTATTCAAAATGTCAATGCCACTTGTAGCCGAACACATTTACGTTATGACGCTTAAAACGCCATGTATTGCTAAAATTTGGAACTATGTTTCTTTTTTCTCTCTTTCTTTTTTTTTTAAAAAGCCATACCATTTCCCTTTCTTCGAGGATTTATTTCGAATTTCCGGTGATTTCGAGCAGTGGTTCTTTTTTCACAGTTTTTGAAACGTGAACTTAAAATCTATTCACCTTGTAGTTAAATATTTTTAAATTTATCATCACAATTATATATATACGTACATTACAATCTTGATAATCCGTCATACATTGATAATGCGACATATGTGGGATCAGACAACCGCGGATTATCAAAAAACTCCGTATTATCGGGAGTATAGAAAATTTACTGATATAATGCACATTTATTTCAAGAAAAAAACTAAAGACAGAATTTTGCTGTGAAAAATAATCATTAATTGTCTTTATTTCTTTGATTTATAAATTTTACGAAAAACATACTCTTGCAAACGTTAAACACTAGGACATTTCACTTGCGATTCTAGCGTTACGAATAATGAAATCGAAACACGTGTTTCCGGAGGGCGCCGGATTACCAAACGTGCCAGACTAACCAACCGCCGGATTATCAAGATTGTACTGTATATATTTACAGGGTGTCCCCAAAAAGATGGTAACACACTTTAATTCTTTATCTATTAGAGATAAGTAGGCAATGTAAATTTTAAAAAAGGTTCAAAATAATAAGGTTTGGAAAAAAGACTGAGTTAAGAAAAAAATCCTCTCGTTAATTTCCAAAAAGTTACACTTTTTTAATTTGTATACGATACCGTGAAAAAAAATCCCCATTTAGTAAAGTGTGCCCCATGCATTAATGAGATGATATACAAAATTTCAGAAATATGTCCTGAAAAATGTCAGACGTATGAAAATAAATATATGCTGACTTAAAGCACTTTTCGATATCTCTCGCAGGGAAAAAAATCACGTCGGATGATCGAATTCCAGGGGTCGTACAGGAATTGCAAAAGAATTTTTTTTTTTTTTCCCCAGTCTAGCAATAAACGTTTAGATTCAAATTCATGTATATTCCTGATTGTAGATCCTTTGTAGTGATCCTTTGTAGATATCTCTGAGACGTTTTATGATAAAAGGCAAAAAGATTAAATAAGGTGTTCGTTAAATGTCAAAGTTACACTCTAATTATTTTAAAACAATTTTTCCTATTATGTAAACAATCAAAAATCAACAAATCTGAAAAATGTACAAAATAGTTGTTATTAATCCTCCTCACCCGGTATAATGATCTTTAAATATAGTAGAAACTTGCTTGATACGAAAATATTTTTTAACTTTGTCCGTTTTATTTACAGGGGGTGTTGAAAACAATGACCTCAGCTTTTATTCCTTAAATATTTATCAGAGACACGTACAATAAATTACAAATATTTTGTAAGGTACAGACTTTTATAAAATTGATTAGTATTTTCAGATTATTTAAATTTAAGTAAACACAGAATTAAAAATTTTATACGGTCCCTGCTCAAAAACATTTCCAATTAGTAAAATGTGCCCTGCACACTAGTGAGCCGATGGACAAAATTTGAGGATTTTATCCTGAAAATGTCAGAGATGTGAACATAAATATATTAACTTGAACCACTTTTCAGTGAGTGGTGGATGGTTGCGTTTCAGGGATCGGGCACAAATTACTAAAGAAAACAATGACTGCTATTAATATTTACATTCAAATTTATACGCAACTCCTCACCTACTTTGTTTAAATATATCTCAGACTTTTATGATAAAAGGCCTCTCTACGTGAGGCCTTTTATCATAATGCATAATTTTTTTTTTTTTCAAAAACAAATATATATTTGCATTTACATACTTTTTTTTTTCAATTTTGTTTTGTTATCAACTAAAAAATGTTATGTGTCTGTGTGAAAAGTTCTTAAATATCCGGGATTTCATAGTGAAGTATTTTGAATTCATAAAAATTCATTCTGTGCGCCCATATTTTTTTTTTTTTTTTTTTTTTTTTTGTCTCATGTCAGGAAATTACAAGTTTCATTTGATAGATGGCCACCTCTTTGTGTGCAATATTCAATATTTTCGATTGAATGTAATTGCTTTAGAAGATATATACATCGATGCGGCACTGTTTGATGATCGTTATGCTTGCATAATAATAATTTCTTTTCCTAATTCACCAATTTGGGTAAAGGGTCGTGTAAAATATTCAAAAAAGTTTTTAAAATAATTTTATGAGAGGACTACTTAAGAACATTATTTTAATTTCTATCTTATTTTAAACATTTTTACATTGATTTTTACACTGATTACACTGACCATTTTTACATTTTGCACATTTACACTGATTACTTATCTTTAGCAGATATATAAATAAAGCGCATTTAAATCTTTTTGGACACCCTATAGGTGGTAAAAAGTAGACATTAATAGGAATGGAGGCAAAACGAGACGAGAGGGACGTTTTTATCATAATTATATAGGGAATTGGCAAGACGAGACAAATCTTTGCAGCTTTTTTTGCGAGACGAGACGTGCCTGTTTTTCGTCCATCCCTAGACATCAATATTTTCGTGATTCATGTATGCAAAGTAAATAATATGGAAATATTTGGATTTTTCGTTATTTTTCTAAAAAGATTTAATTTATCTTTTTTCAACAGATATTTATAGTTAGATTTGCTGTAATTTAAGTATTTTATGTCAAAAATTAAAATTCTCGGATACTTGTTACATTGTTAAAAGTAAGACATTTAAGACATCCATAGTTATTTACTTTGAAATAAACTGTGTATTTAATGGTTGTTTTTCTAACCTCTTGCTCACTGATGAAGAAATGTCACAAGTTTAACCTACTGATCGTTTTATTTCCTCAATTTATGTCTTGTTTGTGTTTTTAACGGACGTTAAGAATGTCCATTTATTCTGTAAACAACTATATGCTTGTGTTTATATAAACGGTAAGTGAAAGTGGGAATCCTCGTAAAAGTTACTCATCCTGAAAGTCTATTTTTTATATGCTGTTTTTTTTCATGTTTTTGTAATGAGTGTGCGATTAAATAAATAAAACTACTACGCATGGAATGCGAATTCCTGTTAAGACGGAATGCGGAAATACCGTTTTGTCCCACTAAGAAAAAACTGATTTTGAACTGTTTTAAAATCAAAGAAACGATGTTAAACACTTGAAAATTTTAAGTTTATTCACAAATTTATGCTCTGCACGTTTGTTTATTCATTAACTAAAAACTTGCATGCTTCACGAAACATCCAGAAAAACTTCTTGTACTCAGAAATTGCCTTTTAAAATGAGACGAGGTGTCGTCTATTTTGTTAATTAATGCCGAATAGTCCTTTTCAGGATTTTTTGCGTGCTTCGCAAGTCCCACAACTTGGCCGCCTGAAAAGGCAATCAAATATTTGGCAAGTCTCAGCGTAGTTTGGTTATTTTAAGAAAACTGGTCAAAAGTGTCAAGCTTTATTTTTAAGAGAACAACCTTTAGAAAATGCCTTTTCAGTTAAAATTCAATTTTGTTTTGATGAAAAATAATATTTAGTGTGTATGAATCACACACACACAGCTTCATTCACGATCGGCTTTCTCCCCCCCCCCCCCAATATTTTCCGGCTTATGTTTTCTTTTTAGTTTTTTATATATTCAGGGTGTTTCAAAAGTCTTTTGAGATTTTTCCGGAAAGTGCTTTTATTAACGAACTTGTAAGTAGAAATAAGCAGTAAAGGTATTGTCCATGCATTTCAGCGTGGTTGCCCTGCTAGTCTAAGGATGTACGTAGCTCTCCAGCTTTTTTCGGTAGTCCGAAAGACATCTGAAAGCATATGTTTTACTATTTGTTCTCCTGCATCAGGTATTCGTTGTTTTAGTTGTTAAATTGTGTGGATATTCACTGCGTACAACTCCAACTTCATAACCCCCACAAAAAAAGTCTGGGGTGTTAAATCAGGAGAGCATAGTGTGTACAGTGTGCGTGAACTACACCCCCCCCCCACCTATCGGGAATTATTCATCCTCGTAGTCTCGCAGAATGGGGTGTGCCGTTGTGCTGGAAAACAATTGTGCTTTCTGTCCCATTATTTTGAAATTGCGGCTGCAACGTAAAATTTACAACATATCCACGGAACCTGGGAAACAAAGTAATTATTACTACGAAAACAGTATGGGAATACATTATTTTTATCATTATATAATTATTTGTAACACACATTTTAAACGAGAAAAATTTTTTTCATGAAAAAATCGAGACACTTTTGAAACACCCGTTATTTAAGAGGCTAACCTGAAAGATTCAATTTTGTTTCTTTTTAGACCTTCACATTTGTATAATTTCCTTTCCTTCTTTATTTTCGTTTTGCAGTGTTTCTGAAAGATGTGAAATAAGGTACATTGACCGGAGAAAGAATCTTGAAATCACACAAAAATTTTCTCGAGTTTAATTTCAAGTACCTTCTTTTCTCCTTGTGCTTTTTAATTTAATGATTGTTATTTAACTTTTTACGTGTTTACGTGTTTCAAATAGCCTCCAGAAAAATGGAACTGTTTTTTACTGCATCAGAAAAATTCCATTTTAAGCATCAAAAGAAAATAATGAGCCGTTGAACTGAAGTTCTTACCCTGCAAAACATTTTTTGTGAAAACAAGATTTTCATGAAGCTGTTTGTAGTGGAATGTCTTTTATTTTAAATGACATTTTTCGCAGTAAGCCTGAGGCGTCATAAAAATGAAGAAGCAGAATTTTAAATAATCATTTATATTTTTGATGGGAAACGTAAAAGCTTTCTTCCACGATTGCGATTAACAACTTAACAAAGTGACAAATATGTAATCTCAGTTAATCTCAGAGTATTACAATAATCTATTATCTCTTATGACGGTGACAGTCACGTACCTTAGTAACACAGACTGTTTTAGCCAGGACTTAGTCATTGGAGGTGAAATAATTTCCCTATAATCCATTTAATCGAAAAACATTAAATTTATAATTCTTCAGAATAAACAGGATCATGTATGATATTAATATTATTTCGGATTTGTTCGTAGTTAAAAAAATATAGTATTTCATAGTGAGAAGCAAAAGCGTTTAAAGTGTCATGCATTTTGTTACTTATTAAATAAATCTCATTATAATTTTGCTCTTTTGTAAATTGCTTAACAAGATATTAGTAGTGGCAATAAGAATAGTAACTGCCCTTTAACATATTCGAATTTATCTGTTTTCATTACTTAGTTTGACTTGACAAGCCATTCTAAGAATTCCGAATTTCATAAAATCCTTTCAAAAGCAAATTAAAAAAATAATATTTTAATATTTCTTTTTAATTTAAAAAAGGATGTAGGTTACTTCATTTTATTACTCATTATTAGAGGAAATGAAAGAATTTTAATAGTGACATTTAAAAAATAGATTATAAAGTTTATGACTGCAAAATAGTTTTGCAATAATAGGCAGTCACTCTAAATCGAAAAGAGTGATTATCTTAAGTGACTTCTTCCAAAGGAGTGAAATGGCTGCCTAAGTATTCATCCTCTACATATATTCATTATATTCAATCTCTATGATTGTAAAATGTTACTCCTCTTAACTCAATTAGTATTTTCATAAGAGTAAATACCCACTTTTTCAGCTTGTAAATTTTCCATCTTTTACTTTCCGCTGTGGATTTAAAAGTTTGATAAAGGTTAAAAATTTATGATTTTAGAAATTGAATGTTTGGGCTACCATTTCACTGCTCAGAAGTGACTATTTGCTCAATTTGTTTTAAGAAGGTTGGAAAGGAATTTAAAGCAAAATGTTAAAAAAATAAATATGTAATGTGTTGTGGGATTACGGTCATTTATGTACACGAGGGATCTAGGCCGATGGATGGGGTGCCCTCCGTGGGGGGTCTTTCTAAGGGATCCTAACCCGTATTTACGCTACGTTTCGGAGGAAACCACGGAAAACTCCGAACGGATAGATCAGCGGACGTGACCTGGCTTTGAACCAGGCGCCTACCTTCTTCCAGTTCAGAGCGCGATGCCTCGGCCACTGGTCGGACGTTTTAAGATATATAGAGCCTTTTTTAGTTTTCCGTGGTTTCCTCCGAAACAGCGTAAATACGGGTTATAGAATATTATTAGAAATAAAAATGATTAACGCTAACAATAGACTATTATTAGAAATAAAAATGATTAACGCTAACAATAGACTATTATTAGAAATAAAAATGATTAACGCTTTAAAAATACTACACAAACATATTTAATACATTTTTCAGCTTTTTAAAGAAATCTTAAAATATTTTTACTCATGTTTAATTAGAAGTTATGTATAGCGATAACAATATTAAAAATATTCCTGAATGTTTTCTTTCCTGTATTTCCATTCTTATCAGGTTGATTCGTGTTGAATCTAATAACGAACTTTTATTTAGAATGATGAAGTAGGCTAAGAAAAATAATAAGTTTTGTCTAAAGGGAAGTAAGATAGAGGAATAAGTGTGGAAGGATTTAATAAACTAGACGCGTCTGGGTTTTTCTTTTTCCTCGGCCAAAATAGATCGATCCAATATTGAAATTTGATAGGTTTTAATTCTGACGCTTCGGCGGTTTTATAGTCTCAATTGCCGTAATTTTTCTTTTCTCTTCTTTTGCCACTCCGCTTTACCTTTTCTGTAGTGATCTCTAAATATTCTTTCAAAAGTTCTCCACCTCTTTATCATTTCCGGATGCCAAGTCTTTAAGAGTCCTCGATGTTTTATCAAACGAATTTTGAAAAGATGACGATAGTTAAATAATGCTTTTAAACTAAAGAAAAATGAATAATTGCTGTTCCAGTTGATACTTGTAACCTGTTTTTGTGTGTACAGCCTGCATGTTTGTTGTAATAAAACGGAGAAAAACATTTTTGAAAAGAGTAAAGTTTGATCTCGCCTTCTAAATATGTATTTCTTTTGACAAACTTATAAAGAAATCAAGCATCTTGTTTTACAATTTCTACCTCGCTTCCCTAAAAAATAAAATGGTTATGTGCTTTTGGTAGGCGTGACTCCTTTAAGTGAAAATATTTTAAACAGAACCTTATGTAGTGCAACAATCCAAAGTGTCATTTAAAAAGAATAGAAGGAACTAGGATGAAATAATTAAAAGTCATATGCGATCAGAATTACATTTGTGCGATTTAAGGAATCAATGTTTGCGGATTAACCGATTCTGGCACATCTAAGTAATCATGCAGATTCACATTAAAAAGTTAAACATCCCATTAAGAGAGAACTAATAAAGCTAAAAACAGTTAGACGATCCTTTTCAAGAAATTAATACTGAAATTACAAAAATACTTTCGCACAAAATAACAATTTTAAGATAGTTACGATTCGTTCTTTCATTTTCGTTATTTTCTGCTTTGCCAACCATAAATTACAAACAGCCAGGAAACTTCATAAATACTTTTTTTTTTTTTCACCATAGCCCTGGCATCAAAGGCAGTCCCGGTTCAAATATAGATATGAGCAGACGGGGAAAAATTCCTTCTCTATTATGATTCCATAAAAAACTGCGGTCAAGCAGACCAGAAAACTGATAAGATTGTCTGCAGCATCTTGTCTCATATGTCTAACTGGGGGAAAAAAAAATGTTGGTTTTTCAGAAAACTGTAATTGAAAACTATTCCCGAGACTATCTAAAAATGTTGCTACAATTAATATATTCGTCATTAAACTTTTGCTCTTTTGTAGCATAACATATTATTGTATTGACTCATGTCGTAAAAATATTATTTTTTGTAGCAAGGGATTTTATTCAGTTGACTGAAATAGTAAAAAACTTGCAGTTTTAGAGGAGTAAGTTTTTTCTTTCTTGCTTGCTTTTGTGTGTGTGTGTGACTGCATTCCTACAGCCTATAGGCACGAGCAGACACTATTTATTGTTGGAAATTGAAATGAAAATAACAGACGTAACTTTATTTTATAAAATTCATGCCCAGAAAGCTGAAATTACTAACTATAAAACACTCAGTTATTCAACATGAATATGCATTCATGATGTGCCGAAAAGATTTTACCCTAAAATTTGAAAGTAATTTTTTTCGGTCATTAAATGTTTTATTGGAAATTGTGGCTTCCAAGTACAGACAATCCTGGCATTAAAATGTTGTGTTCTGAACATTGATTTATATCGTAAATAATTTTTTTCTTGGAAAGGAAGGGGGGGTTGAGAAAGCAGGGAAAAAAAAGAAAAGAAAAGGAATACGCATATTACATATATATAAAAAAAGTTGAATTTGAATCCTAAGAAAAATAAAACTTCATTTCGCGGTCAAACTTGTTGGTTTTGTCGCATGCATTGTTGTAATGTTCGTTTCACTTGCACTTTTGAGCAAGAGCATGAAAAGAAATAAGTGTTTTGTGGAGTTTTCCTGATGACTGGTTTGTACCTTCGCTTCTGTAGGGTAATTGCTTCGTATGTTCTTTTTTCAAACAGCTGTGAATACGCTCAAGGTTCAATGCCTCGGTCACTGTTAACAGGCTCTTACTTCCGGAATTCAAATCAAAGACCTGACTGTATGAGTTCTTCGCTACCTAATTACTAGGCAAGTCTTCAGATGTGTTTTAGATTATGTTGTGCTTCGAAGCTCTTTCTTTATTCAGCGCTCGTGAAGGGAGGCTAGTTCGCTAATTCAACGCTCCAACGAATCTACCTAGTTGTTAAGTCGGAACACAAATTTTTTCACGGGTTACTATGAATTATGAATTAATCGTAGCTGATTAGCATATTACGATTAATTATTTCGCGACCTTTATTTTTTCAGTGGATGCTTTCAAGTTTATTTATCGTCTGATGCATATCGGTTCAATAAAATTTGGTTGTACCTTTATTGAAAATAGAGAATGGAGATGACAATTTTTTAGACGATAAAGGAACGATCAATCTTGGTATACTGATATTTTTTGTATATTCAGAACTGTGATTTTGACTTTCGAATTCAAGTTTTTAAATTTTGGGGGATGTAGAATTATGCATTTTATTTACTTTTTGTTCCGATCAGATAGTGTAGTGGCTGAAGACCCATTCTAACACACCTATGGGCCGGGTTCGAATCCGAGCATGGGTGTTTTATTTTTTGCAAAATTATATTGCTAAGTATATTCAATGTAAATAGTAGTAAGATTTTTTTTTTAAATTAATAAGTGCACTTTTTGGAACGTAAGGTCAATGTACAGTTCTCAAATAAATAAATACAGATAGGTCATAAATAAAATATTTAGACCCGTTTTTGATTTAATGTTTTCTAAGTTTCTATGTGAATTTTAAGTATTTGCAGGGCCGTCCACATTCAAAACCAGAAGCCGATTACTTTTTACTTTGAAAATGGCAATACAAATCATTAGTCATTTATTTTGACAGTTTTTTCCCCCCATTAACCACCCCAGATCTGAAATTTTATTTCTCTTCGATGAAAGCCGTATCACTATTTTGGAAATTGAATACAGTGAAATCTCTCTATAACGATATTTTGGGGGTCAAAATAATGTATCGTTGTAAAGAGAATTATCGTTATAGAGAGAATCGATATTGGAACGAAAAGAATTTTGATTTTTGTTCTTCATATATCCCATACCCTGCGGTGTCACCAGAAAGTGTTCTGTTTTCATTCAGCACACCCTCGCAAGTAATATATAATAAATGAAAAGAGAAAAACATGTTTATAGTTTTCAGTAATTTTCAACACTCACAAATTTTAGTTAAATACCCTTGCCGCCTCGCCAGGGATTCTAGCGGCGATATAGCTTATAAATATTTATAGCATATTTGAATAACAAATATATAATGTCTAAATAAATAATACCTGAATGCCGCAAAAGCGTTTTTTAAAATGTATTAGATATTAATTGAAAATGCATACCCATTAATTTATCCTTATTTATTTTGCTTCATGCCTTTATCAACATCTTTTATGATGTTGAATTTCACTTCGATAGATATTTGTTTTCTTTTAGCCATTTTCTTTCGATTTTCACTAAACAAACTTCAAAGTAAACAAAACTCATAAATAATTTAAAATATCCTCGTGTAATAATCGACTTCGATAGGATTTATCGGAGGTTAAAATTCTTACTCAAGTTCAGACAAAAGAACGTATCGTTTTCTATATCAGTTCCGGTGAAAGGAATACTTGACCATTTTTTAAAGAGGGGGATAGGAATCGAAGATGTGTCATCCAGGAAATGCCAACTGCCCTTCCACCTTACGAGAAATGCACTTAGTGTTACATCAGCAAAACGAAACTTAGAAGAAGTTCTTTGGCAGAGACGTGGTCCAACCCGTTCCAACCGCATTTTACCTCGACTTTCTTTGTGTAGCTTTCAATGTGTGGGCATGAGTTGGGCTTCTGATGCATCGTAGAAAAAAAAAATATATCGTAGTAGAGAGAATTATTGTGATGTAAGGGATAATTATTACCGTCGTTGTAGAGAGAATTATCGTTTTAAAGGATATCGTAATACAGAGAACTGTTTTACATTAACCTAAAGGGAATTCAGCCAGGACTATGAAAAAATATCGTAATAGAGAGAATTATCGTTATAGAGGATATCGTTGTAGCGAGATTCTACTGTATAACTATGGGCAGTGTGGTAGAATCTAATATACAGTTCCATAAGGTTTGCTTATAACTATATTAGCTGACATTTTTAAAACAACTGGACTGAATGGATCCAAAATTTATTTTCGTGGGTTTCAATGCATGCTGATTCTAATGAAAATAAAATTTATGTATTCTCCTATTCTAAATTTTTAAAATATGATTTAATAATTGAAAAAATAGTATGCAAAAAAGTATCCAAAGTTATCTTCGGGGCAATTAAAAAATTATATTTTGAAATAAAATAAAACGAAAATCATTCAATATTTAGGAGTTACGGGTTAAAGTTTAAAACTTCTCTGTAGAGATGCAATGTTTTAGTTTGATATAAATCATACACTATTAGTTGAAAATGGGAAAAAAAAGTACTATGGGGGGGGGGGGGTCGAAAGGCGAATTTCAAATGTCAATTGAAAACTTGAGGTCGCCATTAAACTTTCAAAAGGCAAGAGAGTGGTATAATGAGTAGAAGACCTAAGAAAAATTTTACTATACAAGTGAATGATAGAAAAAATTTATCTTTCTGGTTTGGACTTTTTTCCCTGAGTATCGTACATCCTATACTCATTTAGTATGCTTACGTACCTGATAAGGTTAATACAGGAAAATTTGACCAATTTTTATTGGCATAAATAATAAAAGCTATAATGCCAAAAATATAAATTAAAAAATAGGCTATTTTTAATAAAAACTAATTCATTGATGAATAATAAAATTAACAACGCGTAGTCCAAAAATGATAAATGATAGTAACTAGGTATGGGAAGGAAACTAAGCTACAAACACTTAACAGCGTTTCATGCGTCTTGATCTTGATTTGTCATAGAGTTGTGTTATGTATCATCAGGAATCATCATATCAACGATACTGCAAACGCAATTTCCATCCGGGCTAACTTCCCTTGCCTAGATAATCTGCCATCTGCTGTACATTGATTGTACTGATCTGCTGTACATTTCATGAGAACCAGAAACGAGCCAAAACATGTCAAAAGCATGTTTTCTGGATCTGCAGAGAGAGTGTTGCGAGAAAAAACTGGCTCGACTACGTTACGATTACTGCTTAGACAAGTACCGGGATGAACTGATGAAATACATGGAATGATGAATCTTAGTTTGGAGCAAAGAGAGTGTGTAGACTCAGAATGCATTCAAATAAGTTAGCTACTCATTTGATGGGTCTGGTATAGAGATATAACCTCAGTTCAGTATTCGATTGGCAGTTGTTATCCAGTGCCAAATTCAATGTTCCTGGTTAGTTTCATCTAAACGACAAACGTCAGAACTAATGGCGATGCAAATGTCTTATATTTCTGGTATGAACTGAGGGTGGTGGGATCAGAGTCTGACAAGCCGCTTGCAATACTTTTAGAAGCAACAATTGAAACCTTTTCGCATCCTTAGAGCTTCGTCCAATGTCTCCCATAGATTATTTTACGAACTCTGAGTGGTCCATACGGGTTCATATAAACGAGCATCGACTGTGTTATCTTCGAATCTTACATTAAACGATGACTTTAGTACTGAGTACCTAAGACGTATTATGAAAGTATGTAACATTTAGATTGTTTTCTCTCTTGAAAGTAAACTTTTATGCTATAGTACGTATAGAGAACTCTTCAAGTTAATTACATTAGAAAATGCAAGACTAATGTTGTTTTTAAATTTTAAGGATTTTAACTCCTTGAAGAGTTTTAAATTGTAATTACTTTAATTAATCTAAAATTAAACTGTTTACTAAGCATATATTTTAAAATTATTGGATTTGTGAACCTTGTGAAAATTTTCAAATTATTTATTTATTTTCCCCTCTTTTATGCCTTGCATGTTTTTAAATTAACAAAGAATCTTCATTAGTTCAAATAAAAGTGTTATCTAATTTGTCTAGGTTTAATATCAATATTTAAATATATTTGTGGGTATTTCCTTTTACTAAATACTATTTTTTTCAATCTTATTTAATTTATTTTTATTCGAGAGTATATACTATTTTAGAGAATCGTATTATTAATATAATGCAATAGTTAATTTTTTTTTTAATCTTCAATTTCTTCGTGAATATTCTCATTTTTGAATAAAAATTTTATTTTAAGGCTGCTCATGCTGTTCTCCAACAACAGGATGGTGGAAAGCCTGTTTATAAAGTTAAAAATGTTTCTCTCAATACCCTATGCAGCACATATGGCGGACCATTGAATCCCCGAAAAGATCAAATGAAAAGCTTATACAGACGAGATCAAAAATTTTGGAGTCGGCGACCATTAACTGAAGACATGATTTTTCATGCGGCTTTTGATGTATATTGTCTTTTACCTGTGACGTACAACAATATAAAAAGGTAATTCAAACTATTTTCAGTAGCTTGAGTAGCATTTTCTCTCTCTCTCCCTTGGTATCTCGTATCTTTTCTTTATGTTTCTAAATTAATAACGTATGATATAGAAGAATCCTTTGTAACTTGAGTGGTATTTTCTCTCTTTCTTCCTAGGTATCTAGTATTTTTTCTTTATTTTTCTAAATTAATAACGTATGATATAGAAGAATCTCTTTCAAACTGTTTATTCTAAGCGTCTCTCTAAATGAGGCTTTTAAAAATTTCTGATCATAAGTGACTTTTTTGGATTACTGGATTTTAACTAAGACCCGATAATGGTATCGTAAATATAACTTATAAAACTAACAATGAGATCATATGTATATTGCCAGTGAGACCATGTGTATGCATTAGAGATGAGTTCGGGCTCATTTTTTGAAACCCGAGCCCGCCCGAGCCCGAGGACTTTTAATCCGAGCCCGCCCGAGCCCGAGCAATATTATTTAAACCGGAGCCCGAGCCCGAAATTTCAGATAAAGAAAAAAAAATTCAATTACTTCATTGATAGAATACAATAAATTTTGCCGTTTATGCAAATTAAAGACAAATATAGTTGCAAACTCTCAATGCACTTTCTAATTCTTTATATCCATGTTCATCAAATAATGTCGGATCTCATGACAAACTAAGTAATATAAGCCGCCGTTCTGAAATACCCAAAGAGTTTCACGCACCTTCTAGGCGCCCGTGCCCAGTGGCGGATCCAGAAATTCTCTTTTGGGAGGGGCTAAAGTTTGAAAAACGCTTATTTCACCCAAACAAAATTTGCAATAAAGCAAAATTTTAGTCTTAACCAATGTAAAAACTTTTGGGAGGGGCTAAGTGATTAAAAAAGATCACTTAACATATTCAAAGTGCATAATGAAGCAGAATGTTACCCTTTAGCAACCCCTTTTTTTGGGGGGGGGCTGAAGCCCCGTAACCCCTCCCCTGAATCCGCTAGTGCGCCGTGGTGCCCCTATTTTTTTATAAGTACTTTTATATTCCTCATGAATGACTTTTTAAAATCTGTTTCAAGGAGTATGTTCAATAAAGAAGAAATTTTTCACGAGCCCGAGCCCGAACGCAGTTGTGAATTACAGAGCCCGAGCCCGGTTTGGGCTCGGGCTGAGCCCGTCTCATCTCTAGTATGTATCTATGTAGTCGGACTGAAAAATATTCGGATACATCGGTTTAGGAAGATTGTCGTTTTTCACAAATTATAATTGCGGGGAAAAAAAAAAATCACCGGCAAGTTTTTCACAAATGTGTCTCAAATAGTGTACCAAAACAACATTCTTATAACATCCTGGCTCAAAATACTTTTCATCACCCAAACATTAAATGACGTCATACTTAATGGTCCGCGAAGCGACGTCTTCCGGAGGACCAGTTATCGCTGTTGTAAGCGGCAGGATCGAAAGATTCAAGGAGTGGCGTAAACTTTCTTCCAAGAAAACATAAGGTGAAGCAGCGACAGTGAAACTTGGAGACTAAAAAAATGGTTAGCAATTTCATAAATTCAAAAACTAGAACTCTTAGGGTCACTGAGTGTTTAGGGTGCAGGGAATAGTGCACTGTGGGAAAGTTTTATAGGGCAGCTGCTAATCATCCAACATGAATGCATTAAGTTTCACAACACACATTGTAATGGTAAATGAAATGACTGTTTTTTTTTTTTTTTTTTTTTTTTTTTAAGGCTCAAAATAATGCATATAAATTATTCAGCTGAGTTTAGACCCTTTCAGAAATTTAATCACTTGAAATGTAAGTTTGCGTTTGTGTGAGAAAACATGATTCAATTTTGATTATCCCAAAGACAAGTTATTATCAAAAGAACTTGGAAGCATCTTGTATCATGTATTTTGAATTACAAACAAATGCAAAATATTATAATGCAAGATATTTTACCTTACATGCTATATTTTGCGACCGGTGCATGAAAGCGATTGTATACATGAATACGCATAACAATCATATACTATTTTTTTACGTGGAAGAATAGAGTAGGTTAAAAAAAAAGGGCGAACTCAATGCTTGAAAAATTTTGCATAAAATTACTATTATTATTACTTATTTTCCTTTTGAAAGCCATGAGTTGAATTTCCTAGATAACTGTCTGTCATTTACAAACGTTCTAAGGATGACTTTTAAATATTCTCCTCATCTCAGGACAATACCCTTTGAATATACTCTTTACAGGAAAAGTCCGGCTTTGTATTGTATGATATTTTAATGACGTTCAGACTTATTTAGAGACGGAGGTATTAATGTATATGGAATTCAAAACAACGGTATAGCCGGGGCCTCGTCTTTCAAAAAGCTTTTTTTTTTTTTTTTATCATCATCGTAGCAGTTAGTAAGTGATATTCTGACGACCCCCCCCCCCGTTTTCTTACTAGCTTTTTGTATAAAAATAATTGCTAATATCGAAAAATCTCTCATTCCTTACCGGCGACTTCCGTAAGTAGACGTATCCGGAAACATGTATGCTAATTCGGAGGAAATATCTTTTCGATTATGCTTTCAACCGTTTTAATTTTGTGGTTAGCATGAAATGCTCTTTTACATTTCTCTACTAATTACAGCTGTAGCTTTTGATATAGGGAGCAGATGAAGCATGATATTGTATGATTTTTTAATGACGTTCAGACTTATTTAGAGACGGAGGTATAAATGTATATGGAATTCAAAGCAACGGTATAGCTGGGGCCTCGTCTTTCAAAAAGCTTAAAAAAAATTTTTTTTTTAATCATCATCGTAGCAGTTAGTAAGTGATATTCTGCCCTCCCCCTCCGTTTTCTTACTAGCTTTTCGTATAAAAATAATTGCTAATATCGAAGAATCTCTCATTCCTTACCGGCGACTTCCGTAAGTAGACGTATCCGGAAACATGTATGCCAATTCGGAGGAAATATCTTTTCGATTATGCTTTCAACCCTTTTAATTTTGTGGTTAGCATGAAATGCTCTTTTACATTTCTCTACTAATTACAGCTGTAGCTTTTGATATAGGGAGCAGATGAAGCAGATTCGCGTATTCGGTTAGAAAAGGAATCTTGGTTTGAATTAGAAGTGTAAGGAATAGTAATTTGATTAAATATCAAAGAAATCGAAAATTTAGAGTTGAAATAGAAAAGAATTTTATGGTTCGCATGAAATGCTCTTTTACAACATTTCTCTACTAATTACAGCAGTAGCTTTGATATAGGGAGCAGGTAAAGCAGATTCACGTATTCGGTTAAAAAAGGAATCTTGGTTTGAATTAGAAGTGTAACGAATAGTAATTTGATTAAATATCAAGAAATCAAAAATTTAGAGTTGAAATAGAAAAGAAAAATAAATCTTTAGATTTTTTTGGTGAAGAATTGCGTCACATGAAGAGAGAATGCATATAAACATTCATTATACGTGCTTTATACAGAGCTATGTGAGGATTTTACTTCAGTGAATTATTTTAAAACCAGTTTCTCACCACTAAGTTTCAGCAATGTACTCTTGAATATTTTATTGTTATTTATCTGAAATATATTTCTTAATACCTAAACAGGTGTGTAAGTAGTTTAAATAATGAATATTTAATTGGTCAATTCAGTGTTTTATGACCTAAACAGTAAAGTTTCTATTTAGAGATCTACACTAAACATCTGAAGGAAACTGAATTTTAGACATTGTTTATTTCGAATTTCCAAAGATGTACTTGACAAACTGACCATAAATTGAATAAGGAGAACCGTTTTCGAATCATAGCTGTTTCCAAAACAGTTGTAAATGATCTGTTACTTTTGTTACATACTTTGCATGTTTTGAGCAATGTCTGTATGCATTTCTGTGGATAAAAAAATTGAAACTGTTCGTTTCATGTTAAATATTATTTTCTTTCAGCTTACTGAGGCCAGAGTCATATAACATGTTAGAAGAGCTGTGCTACGAACAAGTTATGACGTACATAAATCCAGAAGAAGTGAAATCATCTAAAAAACAAAGAAAAATCGATATGGAGGTGTTAGACTTAAAACAAAAATTAAATTCAACTCATACTAAGCAAGTAGTGCTCAGCAATCGAGAAATTAGGTTACTTAGGTAAGTAATTTTAAATCACTATAGATGTATCTCAAAAAAGTAAATAATGTAAAGTACTTTTTATGAGCTTCTTCTCTTTAGAATCAAAATGATATCAATATTTTATAAGAAAAATAAGTGAAATACTTTAGCTTTTAAGACGTTTAAAATCTTTAAAGTTGTTTGCAAACTTATATACGTAATAATTTATAAACGTATAGTAGTTTGCGAACGTGTTATTGTAAACGTATCGCGTGCTTTTTTATTATTTGTTTATTGCACTAAACAAATAATAAAAAAGATAGACAAGCAGAGTGCACTTTGAAAATTAATGGGAAACACTATTTCTAAGAAGGGTGTCTTGGTGAACCTGAAATTGTCAAAACATTTTCTTTTCTCAAAAATTCTCAGAAATTTGAAATTTTGTTTCAAAAATCCTGGTCAAATCCAAAACACATTCCTTACACACAGTTGTTCATTTTTTGTTGAAATTGGGAATAGCTCCTATTTTAATAAAGCTTTTTAGCATTTTATTAAAAGTATTTATAAAAATATTTATCGGATAAAGTTAACAGCAGAGCTATTTTCGCGAAGAACTATAGGGTGTATCCACTACGTCACACTTTGGTATCTGGCTACACTAGTTTCGCGAAGCAGACGACAACTTTGTACAAACCTCTGAAGTTGTTCTGTGTGTTGATAGATTATTAATTTGAAAGCGATTTAAATTTTCTAAAAATGAGTGCAATTTATTTCATTAATTTTGATGACAGTACTAAAAAGTATTATGGGAATCAAGTTAGCGAAATTTGATTGACTGATCCGTATATTGAGGATTCGTAGAAGGAAAATACAGGTTTTTGTCCGGATATTATTTACATAGACATGTGCAGCTATCTAGTTTTCACTACCAACTTTATGACCCGTGAAAAATGCATGCTTATAAGTATTTAGAAGACCACAACCATTTTACAAATGGATTTATTAGTAAAAAAATGATGGTAAAGAGAATAAATCCTACGAATTAACTATTGTGAAAAGGAAGGTAAGTAAACACACGTGTTCGTATTAAAATACTGAGATTATTCATATAGATATCCAAGATTAAGTTACTTCATCAGTCAGAAGTATACGCTGTACTCTTCAATACTTTATAAAGCAAACAATGCCAGTGATTTTAATTAATTGATTAAAATAAGGAAAGCCAAACGTTTTGACACAGTAAATTTTTGTTAAAACAGCTGAATGAAACGGAAATTTTTGAAGTCTCCCGTATTTTTACTCCATTATTATAAATTACTTACCGAAAACCGAAGCCAAATGTAAAGTCTCCAGCATTTTTACTCCTTTATTTAAAATTACTCGAGCAAAACCGAAATAAAATTACATTATTGTTTCGCATAGAACTATTGCTGCAATTTATTACGGAGCACAACGCCATTATTAAAACTTATTTTTCAAGCAAAGCCTAAAAAAAAAAAACACGTTTGGTCATACAAAGTCTAAGACCTTATATGTCTTGTTTGTACAAAACTAGTTCACAAATTTCAGCTCTGCGAGGCGCTGGCAGTGCTGCTGACGTCAGCTGGATACTCCCTATAGTACAAATCGTTAAGAATTTCATTTTTGTTTCTTTTTTAAGTAACTGGCTTAGGACATTACATTTCGGGGGGGGGGGAGACAATGCTTTTCTTTCCCTTCCTCTGACGAGCTCTTGTACTTCACATGGAATTTTAAAATCTGCGCAAAATTGACCCATTCAGACACCACGTAGACATTTGGAAAAAAAAAATCGTACTATCGTACTGGATGAAGTCCTAATTTGTGCAAAAAAAAAATCAATATTCACCTAATTCTGCGGATATTTCTATTTATGATGGCACCGAACTGCAGAATAATCTTTAAAGATGCTAAAAAATGAAATAAAAACAAAGATGTGACAAGAGATGTCCGACCCTCTGACAATATTGTACATTTGCGAAGACAAAAAGGCCCACTCACCCCCTATATTCGGTGGTCGTTAGCCGTACATCAAAGTTACAATCGTTAACGGATGAGGTATGTTTTAAATTGCCCTGCTTAAAATTTGTTTAAGGAGCCGTCCTCATATTTAATTCTGCACCATGTTTTTTCCCCATGGCAAATGCGCTTCAGAACGCAAGTACCCGTTGAAGAATTTTGATATGTGTGCATTAAATCTAAATTTAAGCGTAATCATGGTCTCAGGGTGGAATTCTGCCCCGGTGGTTCACAAAATCGTCGGTTGTTAGCTGTCAACTGGGCAGAACCAGTTGTTTGGTTACCGACTGCGCTAACAACTCCGGAGGAAAACGGGAGGTCTTTTAGCCAATCGCATGAACCCCTTGACGCTCCTCCTTAAAACTCCACCTCAAGGCGGGGCAAAGTTAACGACTGCGAAAAATTAACGTCGAGCGGAGAATAAGACGCGTAAGGAGTTTTAGACTAATCTACATAATAATAATATAATATTTAAAAGACAGTATCTTAAAAGTATCGATTTTGTTATATTGTGGGTCTTGTTTATAATAGTATAATTGTAGTCATTGTTGTAGTCAATATTAATGAGTGCGTCCCGCCAACTTGGCAAAACTTAAGCTTACTAAAGTATTCCATGTCTTCTGTTCAAGGTGGTATTAGTTTAATACAGATTTGGTATTTTAAGGGTAATATCCAGAGTTTTACTGTTTATAGAACATACACTCAGATCTAATCCGTTCATCGTAATCGAAATCTTAAGATAGGACAAAATCAAATTTTTCAATCTTCCGGCTGAATCGGGACCTTCAAAAATAAGTCTGAATTAATCTAAAATACACGCGTAGAAGTCCGAATTTTACTTTGATGTTGTCCCACCAGTGGTCGAGTGCATAGCACTCTGAAAGGGGAGACGGTAGGTGCCTGGTTCAAAACTAGGTCGCGTCCGCCGACCTAACCGTTTGGAGTTTTCCGTGGTTTCCTCAGAAAATTATCGTAAATACGGGTTAGGACCCCTTAGCGTAAATATCTCCCACGGGGGGCTTCCCTCAACCCAGAGCCAATATGTAGCTAATCGGCCATAATCCCACAACATTTACCTTGCTTGTTAATGTTACTATTTCACAGTTATTTATAACTGATATAGAAGCTATCCTATGAATCCCAAGCTGTATTAGCCTTGGCAGATATATGTAGATCGTCTGGAAAGTAAACAGACGTAGACTGGAACGTAGATGGACCATAAAAAGCAACAAAAAGACGGACCATGAAAAGCAGCAAAACATTATTACCTGGAAAAATTTATTGCAAAAGCTACAACAATATTTCAGCTTATTCTCAACATAAGAATAACGCGAACTGTAACACTTCTCACGTTGTGGGATAAGGCTTTTGTAGTCTGCCACCTGAGAAAGGAGCCAGAGTGTCAAAGTTTGCAGTCTTCATCGGTCGAAAAGTGATGCCCTGACAGGAATAGAGTGGAACCACCTTGTAGTACCTATCTTGCTTCTAGTGAATTGCACCTAGAGGAATTCTGGCCCGGGCGTCACTCTTCCCCTGACGTATACACTGCAAACAACTGTGACACTCTGGCTCCTTCCTCAGGCTGTAGACTTCTATGGCACTGGGCTACAAAAACGTATCCTACGGTATCGCAAGCGTTACACTTCAGACTATTCTTATGTTAAGAAGTGGCTGAAATATTGTTGTACCTTTTGCAATAAATTTTTCAAGATAATAATGTTTTGCTCCTTTTTATTGACCATGGGAAACTTAGTTTCCTGAAGGCCCTCGTGTTTTTTATTACTTTATTCGCGTAATTCACTGCGTATTCAGAATTAATATTTCATAAAATAAAAGCTCAAAACAGAATTTAAACACGGACGTTATAAACTGGATTCTTCTGAGAATGATGGAAAATTTCCAGTTATCATAGCACAGATGAGGTACAACGAATCGAAAAATGTTCTCCATATTCGTTTGCCCATGTCTTCCCAAACAAGAATATGACACAACAATTTTGTGTTTCCAGCCTTACATTAGTCCATTCGCCTATTGGTCGTCATGCTCACTTTTCCATCGATTCACCCTTTTAATGTTTCTTTTTGGCTTTGTCATTCTTTGAAAATAAAACACTTAACGCTTCAGCGCGCTTTTCCAAGTTAACTTTAAGGCTCAATGTTTAACCCCTTACATTTTGAGTACACGTAGCCCAGCGTTATTCGCATTTCGAATGCAAATTAGTTACAGACTAAACAGGTGAATGAAATCTCCGCACTTTTTTAAAAAAACATAATAGTTTTATTTTATGTGTATATGTATATATATATATATATATATATATATATATATATATATATATATATATATATATATATATATATATATATATATATATACCCAAACAGCACATAAGCTTAAATCAAGCTTGACATTTCTTTGAATTTGACGTATTAATGCAAGCTTGACAGTTCAACTCATTCTAAGCTGGCAGCAAGCTTGGAGGAGTCAAGTTGAATTGTCAAGCTTAAATACAGCTTGATTTAAGCTTGACAATTGATACTCATTTGATTTTTCCTTTTTAAAGGAGCGTTGATGGCGCCATCTGTGAAAGAGAATGGACATTAATTGTCTAGCGTCCTCAAATTTGCTGAAAGTTCGTAAAATATGTGTTTTATTTTATTACCAGTGCAATACTATCGGCAGGGCAAACGGGGCAACTGTCCAGGGCCTACAGATTTTAGGGGCCAAAAATCTTACATCTTACACTTTTGTAGTTTTAAAATAAAATTACAAAGGATAAAAAAATTCAGAAGTTAAATAATTTTTTTAATTATAAAGCATGAACAATGAAAATAATTCAAATTTACATTTGTATAAATTAATTTAAACTTATTTTTAATTTTTCGAAATGTCCTATATCGATATAGCATACCAATATGTAGGAAAATAACTAACCACATTTGTAAAGAGAATTTTTAGCGTTAAAAAATAGCAAAATTTTTCAATTATTTGTTATTTTAAGAAATATTTACAAAAATGACTAAGTGTTTGTATTCCATACATGTTAGCAACTGTGATATAGCATTTCGAAGTAACGTTTAACTATCTGTTTCTTTGATTTCAGATTACTTAACACAAAGTTTGTGTTAAGTAAGTAAACCCATTCTATATTTCCAAATATGGAAATTCTTCAAAATAAAATACAATTATACTACGAAATTGATTTCAAAATCAGTCGTTTGTCTCGATTTTGGCCAGCAGTATTGCTCAACGATGAGTGTCGCGATATTGAAAGTTTTAAAACGTGTCCTGCTTTTAAGTTTATATTATGCTTATTTCCCTATTAGTAGAGTCTATAAATCAAACATAACATTATTTAAATTTTGATTCATCCCATGGAAAAATAAAAGAAACTTATCAGCATCGCCCATACTTATAGATCTGGCGTGACAACAGTCACTTCAAACTTTAGTCATAGCTGCCCGAGGCATAATAGCCGAGAGGTTAGCACGTTGTCCTTCCAGCCTAAAGGTCCCAGGATCGAAACCAGCCGCCGACGTTTGATGGAACAGATTAAAATAACTCAAAATTTCAGCATAGAGGGGGAAAATGCGCGGAAAAGTAAAGTATGTGGGGCGCGGGCGCCCCGTGTATTTAGAAAATTTTTTAAGCTTGAAATGTCAAGCTTAATGCAAGCTGGGCAAGTCTAAACTAGAACACTTGATTCAAGCTTGCATTAAGCTTACACGCTTGAAATTTTCAAGCTTAATTCAAGCTTATTGACTTGATAAATCAAGCTGGCTGCAAGTTTGCTGTGCTGTCTGGGTATATATATATATTAGGAATATAGTAAAAAAATATAATTTTACATTTCTCTGTAGTTTAGAATTGACGTACAGACAGAAGTATCACTTCACTTTGATTACTGTTCTCTATTTTGTAAATAGAAATTTTTGTTTGCTCAGGGGGCCAGTCATCTGCCCCATTTCATATACATGTGCAGGATTACTGGTAACTCGAAGTATTCCTTTTAAGACGTGATAGGGGAGTCAAAATGTTACAGTTTTAACACCCCCCCCCCATACGTATATCCGAAAATCAATAGTTTTTGAGAAAATTGAATTTTAAACTTTTCTCTTGAATGTCCCAAAATTTGACATTCGAGTGCAAATTAAAAAAAATTACTTATTAAATGGATTTCAGTGTAATTTATTTTCATAGCTGAAACTCTAATTAATCTAATATAATCACAAAAAGTACAAAACTACTTTAAAATTTTAATTCAGAGCCATTGCATGTATTTTTAGTTAATTTTTAATTCACATGTATCCTTTTAAAAGATCGTATTTTTTAAAATAAGTAACATAGCAGTAAGCGTACAAATTACAAATAAAATTTCTCCCATTAATCAGCTATCCAAAAATGTATTAATGTCCATCCAAAGACATGCAAATCGAAAAAGGGGAGTTCTATTTAGCGCATATAAAAACGCCAAAGGATCCACCCCCGTTCATTCTTTAGGATAGTTGGTCAACTAATCAAGTTAACAAAGTTATTTATTTATTTATTTTTTCATAGCTGACACTTTAACTAAGCTAATATAATCATGAAAATTTAGAAAAATGCTTCAAAATTTTAATTTACGAGCTTTACATGTATTTTTTAAATTATAATAAAGATTGATATTTCATATAAGAAATCGACATAAGAAATTTGACTTACTCTCAAATAATAGTTAGAGGTGTACATATTAAATCGTAAGCAAAGTGTTGAAATTTTCATATCGCTTTCCTTGATATAAAAAAAGAGCAATTTTTTAAGCAATTTTCAAAAAGACCTCTCTTTAAACTAGAAATTGTATCCTTTAAACTATAACTTTACTACAGTTTATGCCATAAAGCTTTTTATAAAACACCAAAAATAAGGATAGCAACTTGTTTTTTGAATGATAAATTTTTCATATTAATTATGAGTCATTAAATCATAGTTCAAAAGATTACAAGTAGATACCAACATTATTTTTATTTGAATCAGTATAATGGAAAATTCAGCATGCTTAAATGAGTTAGAATCGAAAATAAATTTTGGTTCCACTTGGGGAAACAGTTTCGAAGATATTAGCTAATGTAGTTCAAAGATAACCGTAAGGTAGGATATTTATGTCAGCCCACGTCACCGAATGTGTCATTAGGAGTTATCGATTTAGTCATTGGGTACAGCCTTAGGAAGGAATCTCACGTATTTATAAACATCTGATTTTATTTTTCATGTATTTTGACCTTCTGTCTCTATTGTTCTTTGAAAGCGTACGTGTATCAACTGTCTTTTAAAAGTAATGTTTGAAAAACTCTAGAGGGCTACGTAAATTTGTAAGAGTTCTAGAAATACATATTGTATTGTAAACTCAACTTCACATGTGTCGTTAGTTCACTTTAGAATAATCCGATTTCTAGAAGTATACAAATCCAGCACAAAACTGTGGGAATCCGCTAAAACGTATTAAAAGAATGATTTCGTTTATTAACTATAGTAACACACACACGCGCAGGTAACTTTTTGGACTTCCCACAGTGTTTTACAGCAATTGCAAGCAAAGCAAAATCTTGATTTTACAGCTGTATGTTGAAATTATTGCAAGTGGGTATCAAAAGAGAGAAAGGACAGATTATATTGATACACCGTTTCTAGTTAATTTAGTGTCATTGAAGTTCATTGTTTTTTAATTTGGTAGAGTAACTTCCTTGTGCTTAATACTGATTACCTACCAGAAGAAAAACAATATTCGAATTAAAAATGGCTTGATTTGGCTATGTTTCAACCTCTCACGATTTTCTTTTCTTTTGTCATCTTTTTTTAAAGTCAAACTCCTATCTTTCATATTTTTGAATAAACAATAGACGTAGAAAATGGGATTGCAAAAGGATGTTATGGGGAGAGTTTTTGCTGTAAATGTCTCTGGTGTATTTATAAAATAATAATAATAATAAAATAATAAACTTGGAAGTTTTTCTTGTTGCATTTAGCTTATGGAAATTTTCAAAGACTTGAGCTAGTGCTTCGCTTGAGATTTCGGTCGTCTGTCATGCATATCGACTCATTGGATTGAAAACAAGTGCCACGATTTAAGAACCTTTGTGTGGACTGATGCCGAATGATGTTTTAGATAACGTAATCCCTACTGATTCTCGACAAGTTCTCATGCTGTCTGTAATCGCAGGGTATATTTACAAAGAGAAATAATTTCTCATCAGTACAGTTTGTATATTGGCATTAACTGCAGCACTATATTATCAGACCCCAGACTTCGCTGAGATTAATGAGCCTGAAATAATTTGCAAGTCCCATTTGGTATTTAGTTTTCAGTTTTATTATGCTGAAGATTTACTACAGGGTCAGTTTCCTGCCCAGCTGTGGATATGACGGTCTGGAATTTAGAGCGGTTTTCTCCAAATGTAACATAAATTCGCGCTAGAACCCCTTAAAAAGTCGACCGTCCAAGTCACCTCCCCCTAGGCAGATAGATGCCCCTCGTGTAGTCCTGCCATAGTGCAAAACAAACAACACCCTTCCTAAGTACACTACAGCTGTTAGCATATACAGAGGTCATTAGAAATGTCAGTATAGTTTATCCCATTCGGTTTAAAGGAACATATAATCAACCGCATCGGAATATTCATGTTTATTTAATAATACACAGATCTTGAAGGGTTAAGGTGAAGAAGGCATCTAGATTCCACTAGTATGTTGTCTTTTATCTAACATCGAATATATGCTTGCCAAAGACTAGTGCTTAGTTCTATTTTCAACTGTTTTTTTATTTTGCATTAAACATACATTCCCCCCCCCCCCCCATCCTTAAAATTTTTGACAGCTGGCTCCATGCAAATTCTTGGCTTATTTGTTTGTCTGAAGAAGACAGGTCAGGTCACAGAATGTATCGTTTAGGGCTACTTGGATTCTTTCTACAATTCTGCTCAGCTACAGTTTGAAAACGCATCAAAAGGTAGGAGACATCTGAATGTTAGAAACCCTCGGAAACTGCTGACGACCACAAAGAGGACTTTTGGACTTCTGAAATCGCGGATTTAGTTTGCACGTACACATCTACACCTCCGGGAGTTAAAATCACAACCTAAATTTCTGGCTTATGAAATAGATAAAATGGTTTATCTCTAAAATACAAGTCTATTGCTCGTATCGTAAACATACAGGATGATAAAAATGCTTTGACTCATACTTTAAAGCCCGTTTGTTAAAAAAAAAAAATAAATAAATAACTTAAGAGTTCTCAGTTTGTGGCTATAAGGGGGGAATGAGGTAAAAATGTCACTCAGATGTACAATTCATATATGCAGCAAATGGTTTAAATTTTAGAATTATCGGTAAAATTAAACAGGCGAAATTCCAAATGTAGAAATATTATTACGAATCAGAATTAAAGAAAATAATACTAAATTGTATTAAATATATGCAGTATTAGCTGTTATTAAAGGGCGACAATGGGCTGTTTTTAAACACCTTGCTCGAGTTAAAATGAAAAATTTTGCCATAAAGCTGCATATTTCTAAACTTTTCAAACACAATCTGTCACATTGTGATAGATTGAAATTTAGAACAAGATGAAAACTAAATGCCCGAAAATAGGGTCCCAGTAACTTTATACACAAACATTTTAGTTTTAACATTTAAAGTAATTGACATTACATTCTTTTGCCGTATAAATTTACATACAACATTGTATGTTGAATTTGTACGTACGTTGGAAACCAAGGGTTTCTGCCTGTGGTAAAATATTCTTTGGATTTACAAGTTAAAAGTAAAATTAGAGAGGTTTATTGCCGCTGTGATTTTGTGAAGTTATTAAAAGTTATCACATGCCGGAAAACGCCAGATCGGAGTACAGTGTAGTGTTTACTTTTTTTTTATTTTCTGTCTCAGGCTGTTCGTTACCTTTGTTGAAATATGTAAATATGCAATGAAGCGGTGAAGTCTACGGAAGATTTGTGTGTGTGTGTGTGTGTGTGTGTGTGTAAGAGTAATGGTTTGGCTCCCAAGCGCGAAACTCGTCCCTCACTTAGGGATCATACAAGAACTCACAAGTCTGAATTTCCAACCCCCTTTTTTTTTCTCTTTTGCCGAAATTGTTTTTTGAAGTTGTAAGATATTTAAGTGAGTGTCTCTTGTACTTTGATATTATATAAAAGAGGATCCCAACATTTCAGTTTGCAGCACTATGCTTGTTCTATAAAAATAAATAAATAAATAAAACCATTTTAAGCATAGCAAATATTTTTTGCAATGTAGAACGGAAAAGGGCACATATTCAAGAACCAAGGCGAGCATTTGTAAAGTTAAAATTGTGTAAGGTAAATATTTTTAAAGATAATTTACGACTATTTGCTGGATTGTTGGTGTAATCCCAGCAAACACACACAGGTTCTCTGAACGTCTATTAACGTTCAGAAGACGTTTTCTGAACGTTAACAGACGTTCAGAGAACCTGCGTGTGTTTGCTGGGATGCGATTGAAATATATAAATTAAAATTTAATTTTTAAAAAATCTTCAAGCGTTCGAAAGTAAAAAATTTTGTGATAACGACATATGATAAAAACGCATTACATTAGCGTTTTTCAGTACGAACAAGAAATTTAAAAATGGATTTGACACAACAGCTCTTTTAAATATTTTTGTATATAATGCGCCAAGTAACTCAAATTGTTTACCGAATCAAGTCTGTGCCGTGTTTGAAAACTTCGCTCGTTCAGAATTTCTTCTGCGTAACAATGGTAATTTTGTTAAGAACTTGCAAGTTTAAGCGAAGAGTAATGACATGTAGTAATAATAGTTAATTATTTTCATTAAAAGCGAATTTTAAAAAAATAGCTTCATTGAAAATGGGGGAAGTTTTATTTTAAAAAATTGTATAAAATGATGCATATGTATTCGAAATTACTCAGAGATTAGTGGTCAATCTTCTCATGGGTGGTTATATTATAAAGTTTTACAGTCAGTGTTTTGTAATATTTATAATTTTAATATATATCATTCATCGACCGAATCATCCACAGCCGTGATCGATGAAAATCTGCGATTTCCCGTTCATAACACATTTTCCACACACACCGATGAAACTCTCGGGAAATTACTGCAAAACTTCGTGAATTAACGGCAAATTTTAAACAGTGTACGTAATGCATTTTTCTACACGTTTTTCGTTTAGAAAAATCAGCGTTAACTGGAACGATGACTCACAATGCATCAAGAGTTTTCAGTGCAATTCATTTTGATGTGTCATTCATATCTTATGAAATCAAAACTAATTTGACAGTAAGTAACGTTTAAAGTGAATGGTTGAGTGAAAAAAAAAATGCATTTAAGTATATGTGAATAAAAATATTCTTTAGGTTAGAAAAAAAACAATGTCTTAGTTTCAAGTACTCTTTTCCTTTGCAAGTTTAGATAGAAATGGAAGAAACAGATGGAAGTTGAAAAATGATTATTTCATGTAAAATGTATGCATTTCTTCTTATGTTTTCCTTTTCCTCCCTAAAAATATCCTACTACTGATAAAAAAAATATTAATTATTGATATTAATTTCGATTGTAGATCATTTCAAATTCAAATATTTATTGAATTCATTCTATAGTTATTGGGTTGTATTTTACTTTTTCATTATTTGTGTGCAGTAGCGGATCCAGGGGAGGGGCTAGGGGGCTTCAGCCCCCCCCCAAAAGAGATTGCTAAAGGGTAACATTCTGCTTTATTATACAGTTTAAATAGCTAAAATGATCATATTTTGTAACTTAGCCCCTCCTTAAAGCATGCACATTGGTTTAAACTAAAATTTTGGTTTATAGTATATTTTAATTGGGCGAAACAAGCTTTTTAAAAAATTTAGCCCCTTCCAAAAAAACTTTCTGGATCCGCCACTGTTTGTGTGTACGCATGTTCCAGAATTTTATTTTTAAATTACATCATCTTTCCATTCAGGTAGATGTGCTTTAATATCTTGGAGTGACGTTACAGGTACTGAACTTGTTAACAATTCATGAAAGTTGATAAGAAGTTACTCTTATTGTTCTTATTAAAATTTCAACAGTAAATCTCTAAAATGACAACAGAGTAATACAGAATTAAGTTACTTCCTTGCACGTAAAGTTACCTTCTAAAAATCAATATCTTTGTCCACAGCTTAGTACTAATCCTTCTCTGCAATAATCTATCCTTTATCATAGCTCTGCATCTTGACAGTGTCGGTGAAGCAGAAAGTTCCGAGTTCAAGTTGCATTGTTCGTGTGACATTTTTTTAAAGACTGCTGATTAAGATTTGATGTCTTTCTTTCAGACTAGGCAAAATGCGTTCGAAATAATTCTAACTGCAGGAAAAGTCTCATCTGACTGAACTGTTGTGTGCGGAGCTCATTATTGTTATTCTAAGAAACGTTTAATATTTTTCAACACCATGAAGCTTTCATTTATTTATTTATTTAATTGGAGATTGGAGGGAGGCAGATCCATAAAATAGCAATAAATCAATAAAAAACGTTATATTGTAACAATAATAAAACTTTCAAGAGATTATGTAAATTATTAAGTGATGTCATAAGCAGACTTCGGTCGATTACAGAGCCATCTGCAATCGATTACAGGAATTGAGACAGATTACGATAATTATTACTTCACCAATTTCTGCACAAATTATGATTAGTGAAGGTTAAATTAGTAACGAGGCAGATATCTTAATCAAACAAAATATTTTTAAAAAATTCAAGAATTAATTTCAATTTTACAAAAGTATATCTGTAAATTTGTAAAATACCATATGATTAGTCAAGGTTAAATTGGAAAAAAGGCAGCATGCTAAAAGAAATTAAAATTTCATAAAAATCATTTCTATAAATTTGTTCCGCAGTGGCCTAGTCACTAAGCTCTGTTCCCACAACAGGGTTTTCATTATGGGGAAAAAAAGAGAGAATTTCTCACCCTTTCCCCAAAACTGAGTGAGATTTTTAAAAAGTGGGTGAGAATTTCTCACCATAGATGTGAATTAAGTAAATACTCAGTGAGTAAGGTATTTATAAATTTTAGTTATTTTTATAGCATTAACTGGGCCTCCAAGACTGTAAGTCAGGCCCAGTTACATTCAATAAAAATGAAGCTGCGAGAATTTTGCGTACATAACCACTTTATGAAAAATGAAAGCATGCGCGACTTTTTTTTGAAAAAGAGTCCACATCTTTCGAAATTCGAGAATTTTGCGCAGAATGAAACCGATTTGTAGAGTGCGCGAATTTCTCGCAGTAATAAATTTTTAATGCGAGATTCTCGCGTTCTCGCGCTTTAGTGAAAGCATTGCATAAGAACACGGAAAGTGAAACAGTATCGGTTTGGCCAGTGCTTGGGTCCCCAGTAAGTCGCTGACCCGGCCATTAGAAAGGTGGAAAAAATCTGTAAATTTAACTAAGCGAGTTTAGTAAGCGATTACCGTGCATTGTAATCTCGCCTAACCAGACTCGTTCCAGAGTCTGGTTATAAGCTCCATAGTAATATTATAAATGTAATAATTCTTATTAAAATGGTTATTTTCAGGTATCTTGAACTCAGCCCTCAAGATCGTGCCAAAATAGAAGGTATGCCTAAAGTAGCGAAAAAATTAGAACGCTTACGCAGCAGAGGAACAAGTAACGACTCGGGATCCGTTCACTCGGGATCCAATAACGCAGAAGATGATAATTTTTCCGACAGCAGTGACGACGGCAACAACGACTATGAAGACAACTATAGCAGTAGTAAAGGAGACTACGATGAATCGAATTATAGTTCATTTTCTGACCCATTTACCTCATACACGTCACCCGCTCATTCGTTATCTAACTACCGCGTTGCATCACCTGAACTAATAGTTAATGGAAACTCCGATCATTTTAATAGCTGGTCTCCAGAAAGCAGTACTAGTTGTAATGGTGTCAATTCTTGCAATTGTGAATGCCATAAGAAATACCCTGGCTCACCTAGGCATTTAAAACCACAAACTAACATACCGCAAATTGTACAAACACTGACCGCTGCTTGTCAAACGTTATCGACAGGTGATATAGTTATAACTAAAGTTTTTTTCGAAGAAAATGAAAAGGTAAATGGAAGTCAGTAATGAATTTAGAAATATTTATTGTGAATGTCTGAACTGTGTAAGCCTTTTTGCAATTAACAAAATTCAACTTTTTGCAAATAGGTAATCGTTCATTTAAGAAGCGTGAGCTTCATTCATTTGCACTTGAAGATCGTTTCCGCTCCCTTTGTTTTATTTTTATTGAAGAATACTTGTCTTAAAGTGTATTTAACAAAACCAAACTTAAATTCATCGTGCGAGGTTTATTTTTTTTTATTTTTTCCACACTGTCGCTTATAGTTGTGTGAGTAGGGAGTTTTCATTATCGGCCCTTTAAAATTAAGAACATAAACCTTAACATTTAAAACCGGGGAGAAGTTCACTTATCCGGTTAACGAGAGTAAGATTAAAAGGCACGTTTTTAAATGTTAACCTCCCTCTTTCCTGGTTTGCAAATGAGTGAAAACTATATACAAAAGAATGAGTGCACTTGATTTGCAAAGAGTTGAATTCGAACTCAGAAAGAGACTCATATATCATTTTTCATCATCAATGTCTTTTTTGTTTCATGTTCGCAGTTATATTCATAACTGTTCAGCTAAATTAAATAACATAGTTTAAACCTAACACAGTTAAATGATTTAACATTCAGGATCTCTTCATTATTTTACGTGAAGAACAATTTATGGGATATAATATTATGATTTAAATGTTTGCTTTAATATGAATGTTTAAAAAGTAAGTTTCTAAATGTTATCTCAGATGTCTGTGATTATTTTTTTTTAAATATTTACTAACCTTATACCTTTGTTGCCTTATTTACCTAATTTATTTATCTATAAATAATGGATTTATTGTAAACGAATAATGCATATTTTCACCAATGAATTTAACTTATTTGTTCCTTTGTACAGCATGAAACTAATATGCTCTGTTTGCTGAACTTTCTTTTTAATTTCTTATTAGGTTATACATTAAGAAAGACGTATAAGTTTTTTTTTTTTTTTTTTTTTTCGTTGAGCTTGACTTTGTAAACTGGTTGATTGCCTGTTTTTCATTTTGCTAAATACCCCCAAAATAGCAAACAGATATAATGAATTTTAAACCATTTGATTTTTAAAACATGAAATTTAGTTTTTATTTATGTAGTTACTTCTTAAATATTTCGGTGATTTAGCATGCAAATTGATTTTTATTGTAAAATTTCTATCACTTCTATTTATTTATTAAGTATTTATTAGTGCATGTTTTTTTTTCTTTCTTACAAATGATTTTACTTTTGATGAATTTTAAAAATACGCTATTTATTCTTCTATATTTATGAGTAATTTATATTTAATGTTAAAAAAATGTATATTTTTAATATTTGTTATGTTGTTTATGGCAACATTCATTACATGTAAACTTTTATTCTGTTTCGTTTGTAAACTAGGACTTTTTACGAGGAGCAAAATTCACTTTCATGGAATTATAAGAACTTTTTCGAAAATCGCTACAAATCCTTTTTTTTCGCTTCTGTATGCCAATTTTATATGGTTTTGGAATGATTTTATTTTTTAATTATTAGATTATTCTGATAAAAAGTGGTTATATTATTTAAATTATTTATACGATATTAAAAAAATATTTACCACAAAACAGATTATTAAAAATATAAGAAATTAACTGTTTAATTTCACTTAGAACGACTACGAATGTTCGTATCCCCCCCAAAATGTAGTCAGTTTATTAATCTGAATGCAAGGCACTCACTGTTTATATGATCCGAAATCAGGATCTTCGGTTGTCCTATACATTAAACTTAGATATCATATTTACCTTTTCATTTTCTCTACGAATAAGATAATATATCCTTTCTTTGGAAGAATTAAGAAAGGTATTCTTTTAAATGTATCCCAGGTTTTTGTCTACAAGAAACTGGTATCTCTCTTCATAATTTTTTCTGGAGAGTGCAATATAGTGTCTGTTCTATTTCCAGGACCATTAAATGTAGTAATTGTAGATTTCCCAAAAGAAGAAAAATGTGTGAGTGAATGAATTATAAATGCATTTTTATACTAAACTTAAGCATTGCATTAGACTTTGTGTGTGTGTGCGCTGAGTGTAATGAGATTTTTGTTCCTATACAAGTCTAGTAGTTTTCATGGAAATGAAATCATTACAGAGCAAACATTTTATACCTCAGTTTAAAGAACTATATGTGTTTCTTAGTCTTCCATCAGCAATATACTTTCAACAGGAATTGTGATGCATGTGACTCATTCCCGGTTGAAAAACAGCGTTTAGAGTGTTTATGATTTAAGCGAGTCCAGCTTTTATTGTTCGTACATTTCCTTAAAATAATAAGCCGTGCTCTGAGAACTGATTTTTATGGTAGCTTACTTAAGTAACTGATATTTTTTAAGGTATTGTAAACTGCATTCAAGCGGTATCCGGGGAAAATAGCTGAAAATTCTTAATAGCAAAGGAATTTCTGCAACGACAGGATTGGAATTTCGACTGTCTTCACAGCAACTAACCAGCTAAAGCTGTGGATCAAAAGGCCTCAACTAAATTTTCATTTAATTTAATACTAATGAAAATATCGTTGTGTATGAACCACCATCGGCAAGCGGCAAAGCTGTAGCAGATTTTGCGTAACCCAGGGTGCACCATGAGGAGGCCTGCTACATTACACTCCAAACCATCACGATAGTATAAAAATTTAATACCGAATATGCTGGCTATATTCTCTCCCTCATGCCCTCCTAGAAAAAGTAGCTTGTTGGGGAACTCTGGAATATTATTCTCTCGTCTTTCACACCAGCCATGTTGGGCTTTTGAATTGTTTGATTTGCCGTCAAAGAGATAACAGGATAGAACAGGATTTAGCTAGTCAATTGCATTCATTTCATTGAATTTTCAATCAATAATTCTTACTGTTTTGTGCATTATGCAACAATACCAATATCTTATTTGTACGTTTAAGTCTACACAACGAATAATTAAAGAAGTGGAAAAACATTTCTGGAGCATTTCATTAACGTACTAGAGTGTGATTTAAGGGAAACGGAAGCTTTGGACGATCCCATCAACTCTCAGGTTAAAATCTGTTTTACATAGTTTTATATTACATATAACTCCGATTTTGATTTTGTTTTTGTGTATACATCGAAAAGGTATCAAATATTGTATTGAATACCATACAGATACAAAGAAGAAGAAAATAGAAGAAGAGAATAGAAAAAGAATTGAAAAAAAAATTCCCCAATTTGTATCCGGCCCCCGTACAAAAAAATTCCCAATTAGTAGTATGTGCCCATAGACTCATGAGGTGACTTACAAAATTTGAGAAATTTACCTTAAAAAGTGTCAGAGATATGACGATAAATATAACGCTGACTTAAACCACTTTTCCATGGCTCTCGAGGGGAAAAAGTCACATCGAATGATTGCATTTCAATGGTCGTACAGAAATTACGAAAGAAAATCTTTTTCCACTCTAGCAATAAACGTTTACATTCAAAATCATGTATAGCCCCCGAAAGTGGCGTAGCCAGAAATTTTTCATGGGGGAGGTTACGACTATTGCAACTCACGTATTTGTATACGTGTGTGTGATGAGGGACTGAAGAATGTACATTTTGCATGGCAAAAGATTCCTCATGGGGGTTGTGACACCCCATTCCCCCCCTTGGCTACGCCACTGGTCCCCGATCATCTTTCCTTAAAGATATCTCTGCGACGTTCTATGATGAAAGGCTCGAATTTGGTACATCACCTCATGAGTATATGGAGCACATTTTACTCACTAGGAATGTTTTTGTACGGGGGTCAACATGTAAAAAGTGTAACTTTTAGTAAATGAATAAGAGGGATTTTTTTCTTAACACCTTTTGGGACACCCTGTGTATGTTTGATACATTTAAGATTGTGTTTTGATGCTTTTTTGATGCATATACAAAAACAGAATAAAAATCAGAGTTGCTGATAAGACAAAACTGTGTGAACAGATTTTAACACGGGAGTCAATGGGATCGACTTTTGAGAAGTATAAATGTCATACAAACGATTTTTCAACAGAAAGCTCGAAATAGCAATCAACAATAACATATTAAAATTTCGAGTCGATCTGATCATATTTACCATATTTAGTGTACGAACAAACACTCGTAGAGACGCAGCTAGGGGAAGCAGCCCCCCGAAATTTGTATTTTTATTGAGTCAAGCTTTTTCAGAAGTTCTGCTTTCATATTCTTTTGATCTCCGTCCCTCCTTTTTTAATTAAGAAAAAAAAAACGAAAAAAAAAATGATGTTTCTAGTATAGATTAGATCTAGATAGATGTATATAAACTAGTATATATATATAAGCATTTCGATGTAATGCAACACTTTGAAAAAATATTGCTAATTTTCTTTGGCGTGCAACAGTTTAATTTTTGTTTATATATTTGTTAATCATAGTTATTTTATTATAGTTTATTTACTGTTGTTGTTTTGGATGTTATTAAAGGCCTAATTTTGATTATTTTTTGTACTGTTCTTAACACGTTTTATTGATACTTGATTTACTACAGCTAACATGAAGTACTTATCAGGAGAGAATCTATAAACAGATAACTGAATGAAAGCCTTTCAAGTGAGATTCTTCTTGTGTCAGAAATTGGAGAGGATTTTAAATGCAGTCGAATAGAAGTCATTCATATACTTATTAAATTAAGTTTACTGTTAGGAATCACGTTACAGATTTCCCTCTAACGTCTGGACTTTTTGGCAGGGGTATTTGTACTAAAAGAAGGCTCATTAGAAAAATGCGTGATTACTGATAAATAGATGGGTACTATTAATTTATTGATTTCCAAATGTTAAAGAAGTGTTGAAATAATAATTTTTATCCGTGCAGTTATTTCCCTCCTTCATTTATTAGCTATTTGAATTTGGATGTTTTTAATAAATTTGGAATTTTAATTAGCGAGAGTTTTGTACATCAAGGGATGCTCGAACTCCGGCCTATGTTCTCGTAGGTAAATGATATTATTTTTCAGCGACCTTGAACCCTAGATATTTCTCTAGGTATAAAAGAGCAACGACCCAAGAATGCAAGCATGCACATTAGGGTGGATTGAATTTTTTTTTTTTTTTTTTTTTTTTTTTTCGTTTAGAAATGTTTGTCTCCTGAAGTTTCAAAAGCTGTATATTGATAAAAACTAGTTGTCTGCCAGTGGTCAAAATTGGACCATAAAGCATTAATTATTTTTATTTTAGTGGGAATAAAGTTCTTCTGTCAAGGAGTATATCTCAAGATTCCATATACAGTGGAACCTACTAAAGTGACCACCTTGGCTAAGAGACCATCTGTCTAGAGTGACCACTTTTGTACAGTTTCATTTTACAACCACCACATTTTTCTGTGAAGATGGTGTTTTTGTAAAGACTATCATATTTTGCTAAATGCATGACCCATTCGCTGACCAGCTCCAGCGAATGGATCATAGGGGTCATCTCCCTCTACCAACCTTGGATTTCACACGTTCCCATACGATTTCACACATTCAGTTTGTGTTTTGAGCAATTTAGGCTAATCTAAAAAGTCTAGTGGCGCACTCCAAAAATTCAGCCTAGAGCCGTCCTCGGCTAAAGACCCATTATGTTCGGAGTTATAAAATCTTAAACTATTGGATGATTGAACACTAATTGTTGAGGTGTACCACTTACCATGTATAAAATCTTGTTACATCAGTAAATTTTCACTTTTAGCGAATGATTGTCCTTGAGATTTATTTACTGTCATTGCAAATTTGGAAATTGAGTTTTTTGAAAGGATATGGTAAAAGAGTACCAGAATATTTTATAAGTGGAATTAAAATTCTTTTATTGTCTGCAGTTACAGTTCAAACTTCGCAATCAATAGTCATTACAATATATAAACTTGATGCACATTCTTGTTCCATTGACTAATGCTTCCTTTTTATTTAAGTTTCTGATTAGTATAATGATGCTATTAACTTTCAGTACTAACTTATGGGGTGGCAAACTATGGTATTTTTCGGTTAGCCAAGCACAAATCTTACCTACTGTTTTTTTCTGGGAAAGGTTTAAAGACTACTTCTGAAACACTGCCATTCCGCAAAACAAAGCCGGAAATTTTAACCCGTGTACAAAATAGTATTTATGTACAGAATTCAATATGTACAAAAATATCAATATACTAAAAAGAAATTTGTATGCTTATTGGTTACATAATGTCAAAGTGGGGAAAATGTATGGAATGAAATTAAAGTACGAAATTAAATTAAACTTCCAAAATATGGAAAGAGATAATCAACTATGCACTGGAAATCGCTTTAGGTTTGTAAGCATTTGGTGCAGATTACAATTATTTAGCATTTTTTCACTTGCTCCCGGCTAACCAAAAAAAAAAAAAAAAAAAGCCCAAACCACTCATAGTCAAAGAATTAAAAAACTCTACTGGATAGTTATTGATTTCATTGTCATCATAGCAAATTATTTTACTGTAGCTATGGTGATATGTTCTTTATTCATCAGATATTCAATTAAGTCAGCATTAATAAAAGTTCAATCATCATTTTTAAGTTCTATTATTACTGACTTCAATATCTTATCTGAGAGAACGTTTTCGGAAATATTTCCATACACTTCATTAATAGTGTTATTTTCATTTCCTATTAATTGCAGAGGAATTTCTTCAATAATATTTTTGGAGAAAATTAGTTTTAGCATACTGCATGGCGACAGATTGTGAAGAAATTGTCGAATTGGTGCATTTCTGGGGAGCATCTTTTGGATTGCAACCTGCCCTGTTCGGTTTGTTTTTCCACAGCTTTAAAACATGGAATTTATGTACTTATCGACCATCTAAAAAAAGTCGCCAAGCATAGGGCTAAAGCACATTTAAATCATTGGCATGTCACCAAACTAGGCAATAATTTCACTTTTTGCAAATTTTGTTGTAATACTATATAGTACTAATGAAACTTAGTGTTGTTATTTCAAAATTGACACAACAATGAAACCATCACCTGACTTGGTGCGAAATACTGTATGCCAAATGACTTCTCTCATTTTTTACGGTGCAATAGCACATATTATATAAAAATTTTAACATTTGCACAACCACCTCCATACGAACTTTGCCTGTGCCGAATTTTGCACTCGCCCGTTTGCACTGTGTACTGCAAAATGGACACAAAGGTTTTCCTTAGCGCATTTATATATACATAGATATATAAGTTTAAAACCTCAGAAGACAAAGATTTGGGAAGAAATTCTTTTTTCGATCTACCCTAATGCACATACTTGAATGAAACATGTTGGAGTTAATGAGTATAAAGTGACTTTCATGAAATAACATACATAAAGCAAATGGATAGGCACTCAACCTAGTACTTTTCTCCAACTTCAGCAGTATACTCAATACTTGAGTAAGTAGAAGTAGCTAGTAGACCTTGAGCCTTGAACATTTTCCTCTTTGCGGGTCTTTGCTAATATTCAAGGTAGCTCCATACTATTTCTTTTAATTTGTTGCCAAGAGTCTTATCGATATATATTTGTCACTATTTCGAGCTCTGAGTCATTTATAAGGGTTAGAGAAAATGCGTTATTTTGAATAATTTATTTAAATTATTCAAAATTGTCCGTTAATGAAAACAGTGAAAGGAAGCATACTAATGTTCTATGTAATTTTATGTGGCTGTGGAACTTTCTCAATTTTAAACCATCGTACTACTTCTCGGTTTTCAGGACTATAGTATGATTGGTGTTACATGGGAATGTTTAAAAAATTATGCCTAAAATGAGTACTAAAATGAATTTATTTATTTTTTTGCATTTGGCTTACTTTTTTATTTCATCATAACAAGCCTGCTCAAAATTCTGAACTTAAGAACAAGCCTGTTCAAGTTAGCTATTAAGCATTAAAAAAATCACGAAAAATGAAAATTCCATTTTTTTTTTTTTTCTAGATTTGTTGATGAATTTTGCGTCATTTCCCCCATATTTATTCATTGAATTGAAGGGGGCTGAGTCACATAAAATAGCATACATAAAGCAAATGGATAGGCACTCAATGGATGGTGGGCCCATTGTGAGGTTCTCCTCCTGTTTTTCTTTCTTTAAGGGAAAAAACATTTTTTTCTACTTCTAGTTAAGTTTATAAAATTATAATATTTATTATTTGATAATGTTTTTTATTGAAGATTTATCGTAAAATGTAAGCAATTTAACTTAATTTGTTAATCTATTATTGCATCAAAAGTACAAATACAATTGACTTTGCAAAACTAAGTTATGGTATTTAATTGTAAATAATAAGTGAATTATATTTTTTTTACTAATTTACGGCAGTTAATAGTAATGAATTTAAAGAAAATTTGTTTTAGTTTCTTAGAACGTACTCGTTAGAAATTGTATTTCTATATGCATGTTTGCTCGCATATGTGTTATCAGAGATATTGATGACGTGCCCATTATTATTATTATTATTATTATTATTATTATTATTATTATTATTGCTCAAAGCCCATTTTCTTTCAAATTAGCGGTCCCCGAGACCCGCTTTATAATTATTTTATTACTTTTTTTTTTATGTTAACGAAAAGTATCTAGGAATTTCTGAAAAATAGCCCAAATAGTATTTTCGGTATATTTCGTATATTTACCGATAGGAAGAATACCTTTAACGTTGAGGTGTGACTTTCAGAAACGTTCGTAGTTATGAACCCATTGAGCCAAAGTCATTAACACGCAGAACATTCCTATTCTACGATAAACGGCTTGTCTCTCGGGAATCGAGGTCATGCTCCTTCAATCTGTCACGTGAATATATTACACAGTGGCGGCTCGTGGGTTATTTAAATGGAGGTTCACTAAATAAATTTCGAAAATTAAATATGCAGATATGACGCACCTTACAAGTTAAAATATATTTGCCTTTCCAGCAGTTAAAGGAAAACAATGCATGCACCGTCCAGGCGGTGTAGTGGCTAGTTCGCCCTACTACCATCTTTTGGCTCCGGGCTCGAATCCTGGCACGGGCATGGATGTTTGTGTTTGTCCCATTATTGTCTTGTTTTGTCATAAATGTTATTTGTAATTAAATAAATGTAAAACGGATATTCAGGGGTATAAAATACTGTAGTGAGAATGATAAAAATAAAGAAAATAATAAGAAAATGAAAAAAAAAAAGGATTACCTAACCGAGCATAACAAACCAAGGGAGATTCCGGAAAGAGATAGCGGCAAAAAAAAAACCTCCCGTGAGCACACAAAAATTATGCCAACGGAGTGATATCGGCAGCGAATTACTTCTCCCGCAACTCTCTCCGCGTCTTTCCTCGGAGAGCGGTTCAGAAGGCCATTTGGCCGATCGCATGTGCGAGCGACGAAATCCCATCCTGTAGTAGCCTGGGAAACAGTGCGTTAGCTATAATAAGCATATTTAATAATAGTGGGGGGATAGTAAAACTCACATTTTAAATTCACAAAAATCTAGAAGTGTGCTTAACATTTAAAAAAAAAAATTTAATGTGTTAATGTGTTTATCTTTTAGTTTCTCCTCTGGGGGTTCACGTGCTCATGTGCTCAAATGGAGGAGCCACCACTCATATTGTATACGATCGTAAAAAGTGGACTCCTACTCTACTGCCTTTGAAAATCCTATTTTAACTTATTAAAAATAAGACTCCCCCAGTCTTTGAAAAAGGCTGTTTTTCCTTCAGTTTTCAGTGGGTCAGGCCCTCAATTTTTTTTTTTTTTTTTTGTAATAGATAGGCCTTTATTCACGAAAGGATTTCATCTTAAGTTGGCATAGGTGCGTAAAGTTACTTACGATATCGATATGCTGAACTGGAGATAAATCGAAGTCCTAAAATCGCAGAATATTTTCATAGCCCCCCCCCCCCCACACACACACACACATGCACAAGATTGGTAGACTGAAAATCGTACTAATTTGATTTTGAAGTTCGAAGGTTGTTGTTGTTATTGTGAACACGTATATCGGATTTGTGTGCTTGGCTCGAAGCCCGCTTATAATTCCTCGTCAGCAGGACAACACAAGGGGGGATGCCCTCTGTGGGGGTCTTTCTAAGGGGTTCTAACCCGCATTTACGCTAAGTTTCGGAGAAAACCGTTCGGAAAACTCCGAACGGATAGGTCGACGGACGCGCGATTGGACCCAGACCCGGTACCTTCACACTTCGCCCCTTTACCATTTCCAGTGATAGTCCGAAGGTTATAAGATCTGCACAGATTGCATTGGCCAGGATGCAAAGCGGCTACATCAAAAGCTTGAAATTTGTCAGCAAAGAAAAGACCTGTTCATCTTGTCCTTGTTCCTGTCATGCTTCTCCTGCTCATGTTATTAATTGCAGACCCGCCGAGAGGGAGGGACAGGGGGGACAATTGCCCCGGTCCCGGCCTTTAGGGGCGCCCGGTCTCGAAGGACGTATGCTACTAATTTTTAGCGTACAAATCCCGCAGGAAAATAAAATATTTGTCTCCCAAAACCTTGGGTTGGAGTTTAGTGGCACAAGATCCAAAAAGGATATACTGCGCCAGCCCAAAACCTTTGATAAAGACGGTAACTCTCCTCTAACACAGAAAAAAAACAAGGTTAGCAAACACTAATGAGATTTAATGCGGCAAACTGGTTTTGGTAAATATTAGATTGTAACGAAAGTTTCCCGCCACTGGTTTTTTTTTTTTTCTAATGGCCGGCCTCTGCCGTGAAGGCTTTGGCCACAACAGGCCGGAATTGTTGGTCTAATTGTTGGTCTCTTTATTATAGGGGCACTTAGTAGGTGGACCAGCGTCGCCCCCTGTGAAGGTACGGACATGACAACCACGCCCAGTCGGGGATCGAACCCTGGCCGTCGGAAATTGAACCCAAAACCGGAGTACGGTGCGCCACCCACCATACAACTCGGTCGGCCTACAGGAAATGTCGTCTGCCCAAACAGCTCACGTTGGCTTGTTTGCTCATATTTTGATAAATGATTTTTAGTATTTGAAAGAAAAAGACTTTTTTTTAGAACATTGTGTTCTGTTCTGAAATCTGCAAAAAAAAAAAAAAAAAAAAAAAAGAAGTTATCATTAAATACAAGGTGTCTGAAATGGAGGTATCATGCTACCAGATTAGAAACATCATTTACTTCTAGTTCTGTTGCAAAAAGTCAGCTACAGAATGTCACCAAATCATGTGCACAGCTTTAGGTACAGCTGTTGTATCATATGACACCGTGAAGGTTTGGTACCGAAAGTTCAAAAACAAGGACTTTGACTTTCAAGAAACAGAGCTCTCTGTCCGGCCTACTGATGTTGATGAGGTCCGTCTGCCAGAACTTGTGGAAGAAGATCAGTATTCAACCACTCAAGAGCTAGCTAGGGAATGCGATCCCGCACTGTTTTTCGCTTCGCGGGATTGCGGGATTGAGATTTGTTGATCCCGCGGGATTAATATTTCATTCAGCTAAAAATTGATTTCCATAGAGAAATGTAGGAAAAAGATTGTAAGCTCTATGAAGTTTAATAATAATACTTTATCTTATCTTATTTGATAATTAATACAGTACCTTACATAGATATGAAAATTATGGTTATGATATTCATAATAATATACTGTTATTTCTTAGTTGCTAAAAAAGAAGAATGTATAAAAGACAACGTAAAGAGGCACTCGTCTTCCTAGTCTTCATCTAATTTTGATAGAGAATACAAAAGCGCTTGATAAAAGATTTTTTTTCTTTAGTATAAAACCCTGAAGGAGCCATAAATTTTTTAATGGTTAACTAAAGTTCACCTTTTAAAGATATCACTGGCATGGCCGGTCATATGGTTATTTATGGAGGGGGAGGGCAATTCAAGGGTCCTGTCCCAGAAATATACACTATTTAGTGTTGAAGTACTTCTGTGTTATACCAGTACGTAAATCATAACAATATGGGAGATGAGGGGGGGGGGGCGGATACTAAGACGCCTACGTGCCAATAGTTATGAGCGTCCAAGATTACTGGTTCTTATTGTCCATCTTATGCAAAAAAATTTGGCCAATTGATGATCGGGAAAAAGGCGTGAAATTGTAATAAAAATAATTTATTTTTCGATTTCAATCCCGCGGGATTATAGTCTTAATCCCGCGGGACTAGTCCCGCAAATATTTGTGCGGGATCCCACGGGATCGGGATTGCATTTCCTAGAGCTAGCTAAGAAGTTAAATGTCAGTGCCATGACCATTAGTCGCACTATGCATCATATAAGCTGGACGTACAATTTCAATAGCCGGGTGGCGCACGAGCTGACTCAAGCACATGACAGACGTGTTGAGGCCTGCACTAATCTGCTCGAATATCAGAGGAAGGAGAACATTTTGAACCAGATCTTTACGTGTGATGAAAAGTGGATTTACTTCAACAACACAAGCCGAAAAGGGGGTTGGTCTGCACCCGGTGAGCCCGTCGATAGAGTCCCGAAGCGAAATTTGACTGACAAAAAGGTCATGCTTTGTATCCGGTGGGATCGCCGTGGTGTTATCCACAAAGAAAATCTGGGAAAAGGTAAAACTAACGAGAGTAATGTGTACACCGAGATTCTAGTCTTTGTTGACGCTGCTATCAAGACAAAACGTCGAACTGAGCTCAGGCGCAAGAAGGTACTGTTCCATCAAGACTGCAAGACCACATGTGTTTGCATTCACCGGCTGGACTCTGTACGGACTCGAAAGGGATCTTTTGCCGCATCCACCATACAGCCCCGACATAGTTCCTTCGGACGTCTACCTTTTCACACCTACATCTTTCTGGTGCTATCTTCGATTCCGCACAGGACCTCCAAGGTTGATATGTTCTTGGTCTCGCGCCAAACATGTTTCTGTGCCCAAGGCTTTGAAAAACTACCAAAACATTGACAGCAAATGATAGATGTTGGTGATTACTACCCGCATTAAAGGTACTGATTTCAAGTTCTTTTTTCAACTTAGTTAAGAACTTTTTTGGCGGAAAACTTTCGTTACAAGGAAAAATTAGAGAATTATACGTAGATTACTTTAAAAAATTTCTTTATAAAATACTTGCAGTTTTTTTTTTTTAATGGAAGTTTTATCATGTACAAAGTACAAAGTTTTATATATATGGCCTTACGGTAAATTTAAAGTGCACTAATTCTAAAGTGTTTAAAAAAAATTTTTTTTTAACTTCTTTTTCTTGAGGGGAAGGGTGGCCCGTCGTAAATACATACCCTTTGGCCCGAAAATTCTGTTAGCGGCCCTGTTAATTGTGTTTGCGATTCCGTGAGGCTGCTGTGGAGCGGCGAAGATAATGGACTTGTGACGTTGCTACAGTGACATGGTGTCATGGACATGGTCTAGGTGTTCCTGGACCGGGGGACATGAAACAACAACACATTTCTATGCTTTCCTTATCTCCTGCGTAGCATGGGGATTGAGGTAATAATCGAGGCAAGGCCTTCTATCAAGTGACTTTCTTGTGTACTATTGCAAAAATGTCCTGTCTCTGTCTACTAACCTTTAAAAACTGATTTAGCTCATTAAGAGATAAAACTCGCTTTAGTCTTTGAAAATGGCCTGCTTTTTGGCCAGTTTTCATCATAGTTTTCATTCTTTGTAACTGTATGGTTCTCATATATGTCCGGTTTCCCCTCCTCTTGGTGATGGATATCAGTTAAACTTTAAGATATATATGCACACTTTAAAGACGATAGGCTATTGACACTTTCTCGCTTCATGACAACTTACCTCACTCTTTAAATCTCTACTCATGTGACGTTTTACTTTAGGGGGTATCGCTAAGCAGCTATTAATTAGGCAGCATCTGATATTTTTCAGATTTAAAAAATGTCTTTTTTCGAAGCTAAGTCTCGCGAATGAGCGGACTGTAGGAAGTGAGCTACTGCGCTTTCAGCTGATCCCAAAAAAGTTGCAAATATCACTCTGAACGTATAATGAAAAATATTTTTTGCTCTTGAATTAAAACAAAATATATTATGGCTTCAGCGCACCATTAGTGAACATTATTTTCTCTCATTTCCCCCAACTTTTAGTAGTTTACCGCAGACCCCGTCCTCATTGCTCTAGAATCCCACAGTCTTTTATAATTAGTCCATGTTAAAATAAATAAAAAAATTGTGAAAAAAACATACATAAAATGTTACTTATAAGATGAGTTCCCTCTGCTCAATGAGTCGAAGGGCTTGTCTGATGAAGACCGAAAGAATTTTTTGGTCGAAACGATCGTAACATCTTATAAGTAACATTTTATGTGTGTTTTTTTTCACAAAGTTTTATTTATTTTATCATTTAACACCAGTATTTTGAGTGTTTTTTTCGTAATCAGTCCATGTTTCGTAACTACTAATCATGAACACCGTGTGTTTAAAGACAGTAAAAAAGGAAACATTTGAACATAGCGAAGTCTGTGCGAAAAATTACGCGAATGTTGTTTGAATATTAGAAGATACCCATTATATGCCAGTATAAAAAATGCAGGCCCACAGTAAAGTACTTAAACTGCTGTCCATGACCTAGAATAAGAAACTTGATCATTTTACGATAGTGTATTGATATAAAAAAATAACGACGTTTGTAGTATAGTTGAGCCCATGTTTTAATACTATATTATATATAATAATAATAATAATTCATATATAACAATATAATAATATGTTAATAATAACACTACATCGTTATAATTAAGAACTAACAGTACCAGAATTTCTGATTATGAATCTGCCCACATTTAATACAATTATAAAACTTTATAATTGAGACTTCTTCCTCTCTTGCATCATGCTTGAATGCGTATATTTGCATATGTGGTTGTGATTGATTGTTCAAAATATATATGCATTTGTACGTGCCAGAGTGGTTTGTATCTGATAACTCTGCTTTGACCTTCTGTTGTTTGTTTTTTTAATAATAGCTTGAAGGTCGGGTCATTATTCTTTATTTTTCACAATTTTCGTTGTAACTTGACAAACTCGAATTTGAAATTTTCCCGTCAAGCATTCTGTTTGTCCGAAACAATGCTACAAAAGTGACACGGAAAAAATGACACGTACAATGACGCCAACAAAACATTTCGAAGAACAAATGCTTTGAGATAGACCTCAATGTCAAATACCTTACTAAAATTATTTCTTTTCGCTCATAAAATATCGCATGGAAAAAAAAAAAATGTACGGCAGTTTTGACTTTTCTGTGGTCATTTTGAAATACATTTAGAGCTCTAAATTAACTGGCTCGGCAATACCGTGTTTTTTCTGAAAATTTTAATTTACTGTGCATGTGAGTAAATATCCATTTTTGTGACTATGCAGTTACACCATTGCAATACATTCAGTGCTCTAAATTAAATGGCTCAGCATTGTTGTGCTTTTTTTTTTTCTGAAAAATTTAATGTACTGTTCATGTGTGTAAAAATCCACTCTTGTGACTATGCAATTACACCATTGACACACATCCAATTTTCTAATCTAAATGGCTCAGCAATACGGTGTTTTTCTGAAAAATTTAATTTACTGTGCAAGTGTTTAAAAAATTCACTGTTAAAAAATTCACTGTGAAAAATTTACTGTGCAAGTGTTTAAAAAATTCATTTGTGATTATGCAGTTACATCATTGCAATACATTAAATGCTCAAAATTAAATGGCTCAGCAATACCATGTTTTTTTTTTCTGAAAAATTTAATTTACTGTGCGTAAAAATCCACTTTTGTGACTATGCAGTTTCACCATTGCAATACATCCAATGCTCTATATTAAATGGCTCAGCAATACCGTTTTTTCTACAAAGTTTAATTTACTGTGCATGTGTGTAAAAGTCCACTTTTGTGACTATGCAGTTACACCATTGCAATAGTGTTAGATTCCACTCATTGCGAAAGTCTGTTCGATATCAGTCTTTTATTTGCATTAGTTGTTTTGGTGTTTTATTTTTTCATCGGGCAGCTACAGTTTGCATAACCTTCATTCAGCAAAACCTGCTGCACTTCCTTGAAAAGAGTGTTTTTACGGCCTTAATCTGCTCATAGACTGAAGTTAATTTAATACTTATGAGCAGATTGCCGACAACACACAAAATATTCTGCCCCTTTATCCATTCACATTGTAAGGTATCATTGTAAGGTTTTGTATTTTCCACTTGGAAAATGTTTGATTGTAACTCTCATGCCGGTTTCTTGAATACTGTCTAAAATAGTAGATTTGTTTATTGGTCGGCGGAGTGTTAATTATAAATAAGTCTTCTTGTATATACATATTTTAAGGTATCGGGCTTTTTCATATACTATGAATAGGTAGGTATATTTATAGGCTATAAAGCTGAAAAACTTCGCAATTTTTCAGTGTTAATAACTTAACATGAAGCACCGGAAGCTCTTCACTTATTGGAATTTTATATTCAGTGCTTTTTGGTAATCAGCCAGTTATATTATTTTTATTGCAAAGTCTATAAAACATTAAAGTAATTTTATTGACTACATTGCAACTAATTTTTACTATTTTATATGTATTTTTTGTACTGATTGTGGTGTCTTTGCTAGTCTAATTTATTTATGCTAATTATAGCGCACTATATGTCATAAAGTAATCTTTGATATGATTGATCCAGATCCTGAATCTTGTTTTGTAATTATTAATAGAAAATATATTTTATGTTGCGAGATGTATTTGCACTGTTATATTTGTGTTGTAATTTTAACGATATGTTGTTTGTAAATTCATTTATCATTTGCTTAAAATGCAAAGCATCTAAATCATCATTCATTTTGTAAAAATTGATTCATTTTGCACGTGTAATATTCGCAACTTTTACTCTGCTTGGTAATTAATAATAGCTGAATGTTTTCATTGTTTTAAAAAATTTCACGATGTCTCGGGGGCAAATCAAAATAGTCAGTGCGATTCAGCAAAATCATATGGCAGTAATGTAATTGGTCAGAAAAGGTTTTATATTTAGAAAAGCATGCCAGTGACCATGTTGTTGCTAAGTTCTTACCTTTTATTATTGTTTTAGCATGTTAAATTTTCACATGGTTGTTAAAGCAGTACTCGAAAACTGAAGTGTGCGTTTCTTGAGCACACACTGCAGAATACATTCATATTTTAGGCTCATCAGACGAGATTAGAGGCTGGTGAATGCTGGAATAAACAATGTCAGAGTATAAATTGTACTGTCTTCTGATAGAAATAAGCTGTGCTTTTAAGACAGCTTTCACGGTAGATGTTTATAGGCGTAGAAGCTTTGAAAAAGGAAAAGTTTTCGGGACTTCTAGCCTGCATGCTGCGTATAGTTTGAACCGAACTTTCAGATTTACTAAAGTTCCACTTTCAGATTACTGGTGTTCCGATATAGAAAGCGTGCCCAATTGCTAAATCGTACTGATTAAAACAAAAATTAGAACTTTGTTTTCGGAATTAATATGCTTTATATGGAAATAAAGTGAAATTTAAAAATTCATGCCTCTTGAGACATTTGCGTTTTACATTCAGCCTATTCTTTTTGGAGCTGGTACGAATATTTAAGTATTTTTTACTTTCTTCAGCGAGTTTTAATCAGTTATACGAAATTCTCGTAAAAACAGAATAATAAACTCAACTTGCTCCAAGTAAAAAAAAATGTCCTAAATTATTCAAAAAATATAGTGATATATTCATAAACTTTGAGTAAAAGTTACTAATCATTACATTTAAATTGGCATCTATGTGTTTAATTTATTATTTATTATGATTTTGTAAATAACTCAATCCAAACCATGTAAAGTGGTGAAAAAAGCTAGAACGCTTTACGAAGACCGAAAATACAAGTGTCCATATTGTGAGTGTCCGAGTAACACTTTATTTTATATGTTGAGCATGATTTTTATGTTGTTTAAATGGATGTGTAGCATACATGTATGTGGTTTATTTATTTGTACCGGGGCGGGGGGCGGGGAATTTAATTTTTCTTTTTTTCTTCCCCTAAAAGTTTTGTTAAAGCTTTATCAAAACACTACTTCTAAGTTTGCAGATTTTTGCAGCAGGTTCTTGTAATAAGATTGTCAATAGAGTATAATATTTTGTTTAAGAACTAAGTAAAAAAACCTTACCTTTGGAATGTAATGCAATAACATTGATGTTGTTAACTAAAACAGAATTTTAAATAAATATTTTTTTTTTCACTGCGTGTGTTTGTATTATTTTAAGATGCAAGTTACTTTTACGTATCATATGTCCAGAATAAATACATTTGTTTGAAACGTACAGTAAAATTTCAGTACAGCGAATTTCAAGAGACTGAAGATCAAATACACAATACTGAGAAATTCGTAATAGTGAAATTTCACTATAACTGAATTTGTACGTTTGTTTCGATTGTTTCTGAATTTACACGATTTTCTTTAGATATTATAGAGATTATATTTTATTTGTTAATATGAAATATTCGGAAAAATTGGAGATCGTTATAACGAGATTTTACTGTACTCCCTACCAGACTGAGAAATAACGGACATCCAAGACTCGTGCTCAGAAGAAATGAGTACAGAGGTGGAATCTCTGCCTTCGCATTTTGTGACTGAGGAAGTAATCAAATTAACAATGGATTAACTTACAGAATTAGGGGCCCAGGACACTGTGTTTGCGAGGGCCCTCAGCATAAAATTTTATTGAATAATATTATTTAAACTGATACTAATTTAAGTATCTCAAATCACCTATACATATAAATATTCACTTTACATTAAAATCCCGAATGCCATTTGAAAGAATTCTTTAGGTTAAAGTGCATAAAATATTTCCTAAGAACAAAATTCCTGTTTCCTTTAAATTCTATCTGAAAATTTTTTAGTTTAACAAAATTTTTTATAGTATTAAAGGGTAAAATATTTCAGCTCTATAAATACAGCCGTCGCTCGTTTCTGCGAACCTCTTTTTTTACGAACACTTGCGATTTTGAGAACTAGTGAATGGCCCTTAATACACATCAATCGTCTATGCACCCTCACAGACGATTTTATAATTCTATTTAAAAAAACTGTTTGAGTGGTTTCTACGAGTTAGTAAAAACGAGCGTCGACTGTGCTGGAAAGTAAAATGTAAGGTTACATATGAGATCTGTTTAGACGAAAATCTTGCTTTTTTCCCCCTCTTTCTAAAATTTTTGAGTATTTTACATAGATTAAATCAGTTAATAAGATATTTTACTTTCATTATCAGGTAAAAACCATTCTTTTATAAAGTTTAAATGGCAATTTTAGTATATAATTTGATAATACCTAGAGTTGCTTTTTTTCGGGGGGGGGGTGTAAAAAAATAGGGGCTTATGCCCCTAATGCTCCTCTATAAATCAACCCCTGAGGTTAACTATTCGTTTCACAGTAGCGTACGATTTCATTTCATTCAGTTGGAGTGCGATATGAAATAGAATCCACTCATTTCCATGAATAAGACTTTGCATTTTCGAATTCAGAATTTAAGGATATTAAGGGGGTGTCCCCCGCAAGGATCAATCAGTACTTTACTGAAGAAAGCACGGCAAGAAATTTTCTATGTGCAAATTCTTTATCATATACAGGGTGTGTCGCAATTCCCTCCCGGATTTGGAAGGCTTATAAAAATAATGTATTACCAATACAACAACAAAGTTGACTTTACTGGAGAAAGAAACATTACAAGTTTTGTTTCACAAATAATGAGTTTCTCGTCATTGGACTGGTTGAGGTTCTGGCGACGACAATCGCCTTCTTCCGTGGCCACCTCGTTCTTAGGACCTAACTCCATGTGATTTTTTTATGGGGTACATAAAAGATCGTGTGTTCGTGCCTCCTATGCCGCGTGATTAACAAGATTTATGCCAAAGGATCACAACCGCATTTGCTACCATTGATCGTGACATGTTAAAGCGGGTGTGGGGAGGGAAGAATTTGATTTAAACTTGGTGTCTACCGCATCACGAAAGGTTCACATATTGAACATTCATGAAACAAAACTTTTAACATTTGTTTATCCAATAAAATCAACTTTGTTGCTGTATTGGTAACATAATTTTTTTTATAAGCCTTCCAAAACCGGGAGGGAGTTGTCACTGTGACACGCCCTGTATTATTAAAAGTTACTATAGTAATATGTAAAGCAGAATACTTATAAACTCTAGAAACAACGCTGTTGACAGCATAACAGATTTGTTTAATAATTCGATGACGAAAATAAGAAAGGAAATTTATCTGGAAAAAAACCTGCAATTTCTTTTTTTAAATGAAAATTATTCTTTAAGGCTCTGCAGCTGTAATTTTTATTTCCGAATGCTATTATCCTTTGGGAAATCAGTTATATTTTTCAGAAATGTTAAAGTTTATGTTACTGTCACATTGATTAAAGATGAAATAGGGAAATACTGGAATATTTCATGATATTTTAAACAAAACAAAAATAAATTCTAATTCTGCTTCAGCATTACCAGGAAAAGATTACTTATCAGATTTCGAATCGTTTGAAATTAATGAAACAGCTTTTGAGAATGTTTAAAAATTTCACCTTTATTAATGGAAAGGATTTTGAAACGATTCTAGAACTATACCAAAGAATGCTGTCCACATCTCCATCTTAAAAGAGGAGTTTGGATTCTTCCGAGGAAGGCAGATGAAACATTTTCTGTATATGCAAATTATTTACTATTTCATTCACCTCGTTAGCATTACATTACAATGTTCTTTACAAATCCTGCAATGGTACATCTAAATAAGTTACTTGAAGACCCGAAAATAACCATAGACCACACGACGTGACTAACTGTTACAAGATGAACTCAAATAGCCAACTACACCAAATATATTACGAAAGATAAATTATGATTAAAAATAAAATGGGTATAGTTGTCCCCTCTCAAGTGTGTCCCACACCAAGTAAATAAAGTTATACCCCTTTGAGATTTGCAAAAGCGTAAATAATTGCATCAACCGTGATTATTTTCTATCGATTTTGCCAAAGGTATTCATACAAACTTAAGAAATTTTTAATTGCTCTTTAAGATTCAGGATATGGGTGATAAGATTCAGGATATTGTGATAGTTTTTTTGTACCATAAACTGATGTCTGAATTACTAGTTGGGCACCCATTTCCATTCCAACGCATTAGTGAGTACTTTTACGATTAGGAATTTCCAGTGGAGCAGAAGAGAAATCATTTTTGTAGAAAGTCTGCGTTTATTTTCTTTTTCGAAGAAATTTCAGAATGTCGACTAGCGGAAAAAAGACGTAGAGGTCTGCACCGCCGTCGGGCATTTGTACCACGCCGGCGAAGAACGCCGATTGTACACCGCGGAGTACAATCGGCTTCAAAACTTCTTAGAAATGTTTAACCTAAACTTTCAACTGCTTATTTTGTTTTTCTGAATACTTCTTAACGCTAGTAACTTGTAAAGATACAATTTAATTTTTTTGAGTTAATGACGTAATTTGATTGCTTTAAAAACCGTTTAAACATTGCATTATACCACAAAAGAACATAATAGGTTTGGAATGATTCATGAGAAGGTTGTGGAGGGAGAAAAAAACGGTAAAAAGCAAATAACGTATAAATCGTATTTTGATATCGAAATGTATCGTGAATGTGTCATTTAAACATAAACCTATACGATTTTGATAAAATCTGCTGTTTCACTTTTGCAATAGAAATATTTTAAAAGTGTACCAAAACGGCAAGCTCATACTCAAAAGCCCCATCAGTGGCTGAGTGCATGACGCTCTGAACTGGGAGATGGAAGGTGCCTGGTTCAAAACCAGGTCGCCTCCGCCCGACCTAACCGTTCGGAGTTTTCCGTGGTTTCCTCCTAAACTGAGCGTAGAAACGGGTTAGGACCGCCTTAGAAAGACACCCGCTTGGGACACCCCACCCCTCGGCCTAGAGCCCAAGTGTAGCTAATTTTCATTAATCCCACAACAACATCATGCTCAAGACTAATTTTCGAAGTCTGAAACAAGTTTCATTTTAACGTCAATTTATACATATATATATAATATATATATATATATATATATATATAATATATAATAGCTTACTTACGTAAAGTGAAATCCCAAGATAATCCAATGATAAAGTGAAAAAAATATAAAAAAATAAAAAAGTAGATAGCACATGGTGCCAATTAACGAGCTTATACCGGATAAGTGTTTAAATATAGCCTTTTAAGGCAATGAAAGAGTGGAAAAATTGAATATAAAGCGCCAAATTAGAACTGGTGTGCTTTTAAGCCTAATCACATGTAATCAGAAATAGACGGAAAATGGAATTAATATTGAAATGGTGTGCTCTATCATCAGGCGCCACCGCACACACATTTCAATTTAATCGAAAAAAAAAAACAATAATAGCTAGGTTTCTGCAAGTTACCTGACCAAAATTAGGGTCCTTTTGTAACTTATATATATATATATATATATATATATATATATATATCGCCACCGCGAATTTCTGTTCGGCGCAGACCTGTAGACGGTTGGCCGATTTTAATCCGTTGCTCAAAGCGATGGCTTTTCATTTTAACTTCCAAACTTCGAGGGAATAATAAAATTTTCATTAAATGTTTATCCCTCCCAACCTTTTTTGAATGTCTATTCAGGGTGTCCAACCTGCAAGATAAAATCTCTGTTGGCCAAAAATCATCTATATTGTTGCAGAAAAAAGTAATAATTTATGTATAACAAAAAAAAAAAATGCTCTTTTTAAAGAACAGCTTTACTGCGTACATAGAACTACTCAATATCATCCAAAAGTTACTACTGAAAAACAAAACTATAACCTAGTATTCTCTGGGGAAAAAAAAAAAAAAAAAACTCTCATTGTAATCTTTTCCACCATTAAACAACTTAAGAGTTTGGTTGTTCTTCTTTTTTACAAATTCACGTAGCATGAGTTGCAAATACTCTTTCAACGATAGCTGCGAGTGCAGAGATAAAGAAAAGAAAAGAAAAGAAAGAAAGGAAAAATGAAACTTCTCCCCCTTCTTCTTTCAAAAAAATCTAAGTATCAACTCCAAATCTAACATTCATAGCCTCCAAGGAATCTCCTGCGATTTGGCGACTTTTTTAAATCTTTGTAATTATGACTCAATGACTCCAGACTAGCTGTATATACGCCAGCAATCTTTTCTAATTCATTGCATGCAAGCAAATGTTTTCAAATTCATTGTATTGGTTTCTAGCTTAATTACTTTCCTGTATAACAAATGGCACTGATGTGACCACATCAATTCTCCTTTTTACTGTAAAAAATGGATTTACGCACACAAGTTCAGCGAAAAGAGTTCGCTGTCCTTCTGAAAACAACTACATGATTTCAAGAACGTCAGCTCTCGATTTCTCAGCTGATATGCTAACGTTGCTGATGTTCTCAGGTTTCGTGAAAGATCCTTATAATATTTTATTTTATTTATTTATTTATTATTTTTTTTTTAATGATAGGTATTTCTAAATTCGAGACGCCTTAGGACTGTATCATTTATTCTGATTTTGGGGCAATTAATCTCATTTATACAATGCTCTGGTAAAAAATTTTTGAAAAAAGTTTCATAGTTTTCAGTGAATTAAAAGTACTTATTATACAATAATATAAATAACTGGCGTCTTGCAGGGACGTACCCAGAAAAAAATTTCAAAGGGGGTCCAAACGGTGAAAAAAGCAGAATTTCACAAAAGGACTTCATCATTATTATTTTATTAACTAAAACCGAAATTTCGGGGGGGGGGGGGGTCCGGACCGGACCCCTTCAGTACGGCCTTGGCGTCTTGAATTGATACCTTTCATATTTCAAATATTCCAGAGCGGTGTTTCATGCGCACTTCAACTCCATACTATGTTTGCTTTATCTGGTTTGATACTAATTTGCTGCGAGTTGAGTGAACTTACCCCAGTCACCAACAATGAATGTGTATTCTGTTCATCTCGGAGAGAATAGTGAAGGAAGATTGCGTGTATTTTGTTTTCAGACCATTTGCGTTCTTTACAAAGGCGGATCCAGGGAGGGGGCGATGGGGGGCACGCGCCCCCTTCGAGAAAAGTATATTTACACTAGATAAATGGGGCTTTCACCAATATTAAGTGCTCTTTACATCAGATAAAATGAGTATTCATCACTTGCGCCCCTTCCTAAAAAATTTCTGGATCCGCCCCTAGTTCTGTACTGACTCGGCAGCTCAAGAAAATTTGAAAACGTGTTTTTTAATAACGAAGCTTTTGCGTAAACCGACAATCGAATCAATTAGGTAGTCTCCAAATTATTAAGTAGCTGAAATTTTGGCCTCAGGCGCAGTGGCGGATTAATGCAAGTTTGTCGGTGGGGGCGGCTAGTTAGAAGATTGACATATAGATCCATTTTATGAAAGTAGAATAGGATCTTTTACATCAATTTCTTTTTTCTTCCCCTCTTTAATCCGCCCTTGCTCAGGTGTATGAAGGTGAGCCTGATCTCATCTCTGACAATTATCAAGAAAAAATGGACATGCTTCAATAGAATGCTATGCATGGATGATAGATGGCAGCACTAGGCAGGCTTTTGTTTAGAGTTTCGAGGAAAGCAAATTTTGTTTTCTGTCCTTTAATCAGTAGTTTCAAATGAATTAGTTAGGAAAGTTGGCGTAACTGGTTGTGTGTTACGGTGGGCTTAATCCATCCCAGAAAAGTTAGAATTTCTATTTCAAGATCTACAGGGCCTTATTATCGCATGGGCAAATCTTTCGAGTCGGGCCCAGTGCCCTGGACTGGGAAGGGCCCGCAATTTCAAATGTTGTTCTGAAATATTCTTTCTTAAATCAAAATTTTATGAAAAATAAAACAAATTTCATAAATGGGGGCCCCCAAATTCATGAATGCCCGTAGCCCCTGTTGGTCATAATCAGGCCCTCCAGAGCCCGATCAAGACAACTGTGGGCTCTGGGCAATATAAATAGAAAATTTGGGCATGGGCTTCACCAGAGCCATTGTTAAGACTTTTTTTAGGGGGGGCGGAGATGTATATAAACTGCCAAGTCAAATATCGTTTTATACCAACTTACTTATTTTTTTATCAACTATATTTCTAACTTTTTACTTTTCCAAGTGTACCAGAAACAGAGGCGGATCAGCCTACTCGAGGCCTCTGGCAGTAAAACTTTCGGGGCCCTTGAGCCCAAGTTCCCTTCATAATTCACTGTATTAAGGGCACTATCAGTTTTTCCCTGAGGGAGGAGTACTGAACGCTTTTTCTTCAACTGCTTTAACATTGAAATTAAACTCACAGAAAAAAAAAAAGAAGAAGAAGAAGAATTTATGAATGTCTAAGTTTGCTAATTTACACATAATTCAAAAAGAAACTTTCTACAACTGCTTAAAGTAGGTACTTAGTACTTTATACCATGGCTGACTGGGATCCTGTCAGCCATGTTTATACGAACTTGTTTCTTGCTTTATTTTTTGGAAGTGCATCAATACTTTTTGTGATGCTCATCTAATGACCCCGCAACTCAAAAAAATTTGAAAGCGTGTTTTTACGGAGCTTTTACGTAAACTGATAACCGAATCAATTAAGTAGTCTCCAAATTATTAACTAGCTGAAATTTTGGGCTCAGGCATACGAAAGTGAGCCTCATCTCATTTCTGATAATGATTAAGAACAAATGCTTCAATAAGAATGCTTCAATAAAAATGCTTCAATAGAATGCTGTAGATGGCAGCACTAAGCAGGCTTTCGTTTCGAGTTTCGAGGAAAGCAAATTTGTTTTCTGTCCGATCCGTAATTTCAAATAAATTAGTTTGACAGGTTGGCGTTACTGGCAGGGACGTGCCAACGTCTTGGAAAGTGGGGGGGCGAACGAATTCTTCGACATCGGGAGCGGGGGGGCAATCATTTCACTGGCCCCTCATATCCCCCCCCCCACCACCTCCAACAACGAATGTTTTTAAAATAAAAGGTGTCAACCTTGGTACCAGGAAAATTTTTGTTTGTACTTCTATCAAGGGCTGATTAAGGGGGGGGGGCAGAAGGGGTGACCGCCCCCCTGAGTCAAAATAAATTAATGTAAAAGATACTATTTTACTTCCATAAAATGGACGTATATGTCAATCTTCTAACTAACCCCCCCCCCCCCTCCGAGAAACTTGCATTAATCCGCCACTGACTTCTATAGCTCAATTACAATAATCATTTCCTTCAGGGACGGGGCAGCTATTTTGCCCCCCCCCCCTCCGCCAATTTTTATAAATAATGGCTTCAATCTTTTTTAACTTCGTCTGTACACCCTCTCAAAAAAGGAGTCGAGTGTAAACCAAATTTCCTGTATCAGTTTCATGTAAACTAATTAATTTACCGATTTTTTTTTTTTAATATCTCAATAGTTTACTTAAAATAACAGTTTTGTTCGTGCGGAAGAGGATGGCTGGTGGCAGCTATTTCGTCCCCCCCCCCCCCACCTTCCATTTGAGCTAGTAAAATTTTCAGTTATGCCTCATTAGTTTGTTTAAATAACCGTTTACTTGAGGGGAAGGGCTGGAAAAATTGCTTCTCCCCCATCCTGAAGAAGAAAACTATTGTAAGCAAACTATTGAGGGGGCGAATACATATCGAGGGGGCTAAAATACAGAGGGGGCGAATTATATAGTTCGCCCCTTCTACTCATTTACCGAGGGGGCGATAAACCCCCCTGCCCCCCCCCCTGTTGGCACGTGCCTGGTTACTGGTTATGTGCAACGGTGGGCTTAATCCATCCCAGAAAAGTTAGAATTTCTATTGCAAGATCCAGATCCCGATCAGGGCAACAGTAGGCTCTGTGCAATAGAAATAGAAAATTTGGGCATGGGCCCCACCAGAGCCATTTCTACGACTTTTTAGGGGCGGGGGGGAGATGCCGATAAACTGCCATGTCAAATATCGGTTTTTACCAACTTAAATTACTTATTTTTTTATCAACCAGTGGCGGCTCGTGGATTATTTAAGAGGAAGTTCACAAAACAATTTTCGGAAATTAAATAGGAAGTACGACGCACCTTACAAGTTAAAATAGATTTGCGTTTCCAGCAGTTAATGGAAAACAATGCATGCGAATGAAAGAGAACAAGTCATCTTTACAGGGCCGTACCCAGAGAAAAATTTCAGGGGAGGGGGGAACGGACGAATTGCGCGAACGGAATGATTTCATCAGTGCCGTACACTTTCCCAGCTGTCTCGGCTTCTCATACCAGAGAGCGGTTCAGGGAAAAAATTTTCCGTTCGCACGTGCGATTGATTCAAGACTGGTGTAGTAACCTACACTACAGTGCGTTAGCTATAATAAGTCTTTTTAATAATAGTGGGGGAGGGGGGCAGAGAGTAAAATTCATGTTTTAAATTCACATAAATCTAGGAGTGTGCTTAATATTTGTTTTAAATTTAATTTGTTATTGTGTTTATTCTTCAGTTTTTCCTTTGGGGGTTCACGTGCTCATGTGCTCAAATGGAGGAGCCGCCACTGTTATCAACTAACTTTTTACTTTTGCCATGTGCACCAGAATCAGAAAGTAAATTATAGTTTTCGTTAAAATTTTTTCACTAATTTTGCGAACTAGGTACGTAATTTTGCCAAGTTTAATAGAATTTTGCGAGTGTTAGGGGGTGAGACCCCCCCTCGTTTAGCAAGAACCCTGTGCGCCACATATGAGGGCCTCTCCCCTATTCCTAAAATAGTAGTAGTAGCAATAATAATAATAATAAATCATGATTTGCATATTCTGAGAAGTTCTGAGTATCTCCCTTTTTTTTTTTTCCCTCCGCAGAGGCGGGTCAAGCTTACTGGAGGCCCCTGGCGCTGGCGGTAAAATTTTCGTCCGTGAGGGAGGAGCACTGAACGAACGCTTTCACTCAACGGCTGCTTTAACAATAAAATTAAACTCACAAAAAAAAAAAAAAAAAAAAACCAAGAAAAAAGAATTTATATATATATATGAAATTCTAAGGTTGCTAATTTATACATAGTTAAAAAAGAAACTTTACAAAACTGCTTAAAGTACTTTAAACGCACTTGCTGCTTGCTTTATCTTTTGCAAATGCATCAATAATTTTTGTGATGCCTATATCTCTGCCAAACTTTCTTGCTTTATGTACAATAAAGCCAAAATGTTTAATCGTTCTTCCCTGTCGTAGTTCTTAAATAGTTCTTCAGGCATTTTAAAACCGAAAAAGATCTTTCGCCCGAAGAGACTGATATGGGTAGAGTTAAAAATCATTTTAAAATTATTCCTTCATTAGGAAAAGTTGATAACATTTCTTGTGCAGCCATGTAAATTTCAGATACATTTCTGACAAGTTCATGTTTCCTTCCAAAAATAGCAAAAAATTACTCAGTTCATCGTCAAAATTTTAATTGGCTATGTCATTATTTTTGTAAATATATATGTTTTCTATGAAATTTTTCTTTTCCTCTTTTGATAATTTCTCGCCAAACATATTAAACTGCTTTAAACTTTTGGCTTTGGTGTATTTCGAATATTACATACAATGAACTTAATAAAAAAATTCTTTTTCCAAATTCATAACCTGTGTCCTCGTTTCTATGGAAAAACGCATTCTTTTTCTTGGAATCTGGAACCCTGCTCACTGTCGCTATCAAATGATAACCCTGACAGTTCAGATGCGTCTTCTTCCTCAAAACTGCTTAAAGTACCTCTACATTTTGAAATAAAATTTGCAAGTGACCTTATAGGTCAGAGCCTTTCACTAACTTATTTTCCACTGACTGCAGAAATGTTCTGGTAGAATTCATTCATTCTTCCCCCGAGTTCTGTTCCAAATAACTATCGCTGCTATTACTATTAATACTACTTCTTCTTCTACTACTACTAACACTAATAATAATAATAATAATGTATAAAAATTAAAAAAATATGATAATGCTTTATTAATCGTTTAAAACTTATCGACGGTCTATACATCATGCTTGTAGATATTGATGATTTCGGGTTTATTTGCGATACTACCACATTAGATGAAAAATGCAAATCTTCGGATTTTTAAAACAATTTATTTCCTAGTTTGAAATTTTGAAAAGGACATTTTGCATGGTATAATAATCTTTAAGAGTCTGTAACTCAAGACATATCTGACCTAGATAATTGAAATTTATGTAATTTTGTTCAGTCGCAGGCCCGGACTGGCCAGGGTATCCGACTGTCTGCGACGGGTGGGCCCCCATGCACAAAAAAGAAAGAAAAAAAAAAGTGCTATACTGATAGCACTTGAATGAAGTTTGACACATAAAAATTTTTTTGCAGCTGCAATTGCGCTCCAGAAGGCTTCAAAACACTTCATTTTAAATGTAGTTCTCAAAATTTTTCGAGTGAGAGTTCCCGAATGAACAAGGGATTAATTAATATCAATGACGCATATTAATTAATAGATCAATATTTTATTAATGCTTTAATTATGAAGCATAATTAATTAATAATAACACCATACCTCCCTCCATACCCCGAAAGTTAACACATCCTATTATTTATCGGTTGCACAATAACCCGCCCCCCCTTCTTTTGAGACGGGTGGGCCCCTCCCTCCCAGTCCGGGCCTGGTTCAGTGTTTCGAGGTCTTTCATAAAGTATATAACATGACCATAATATCACTTAAACAACTTTTTTTTCTAATTAAAAATCATAATAATTAAAAATTGAATTTTTTGAAAAAAAAAACATTTCATTAAAATGTTTTAATCAATTTGTAGGCTAAATTTGAAAATGGAGTTTCGATGACATTGAATATATATATCTGCGAGCATAATTTATTTTCCGGGCGAGAGGTATGGTCAATGGTGTTAAAATAATAGGCTATTGCAAGTGTTCAGCTGCACTTAAAATAGTTATATGTTCTTCCTTCTTGGCAGCAGGCCCTACGAGAGGGGGGGGGGGCAGACGGGGCCCGTGCGAGTTAGAGTGGGCCCGTGTTGAGCTAAAGTGCGTCCGTGAAATTTTCAGAATGTGTTACGAATTTCATTTATAGATCTATAATTAAAATGTTTAAATAGACTAAATTTTGAATACATTATTCTAGAATGATTTAGATGGCAGAAATATTAATTCTACCATTTAAATATTAGTATTTTTTTTCAGCCTTCGAACATGAATTAAAAGTACCATTACATATCAGGAAAACTTCCCTCCCAGTCTCTTTCCATACAGCATTTTATATGAAAATTATTAAAAATAGCAGTTTTACAAAAAAAAATTCCTTCCTTCCGTCGTGTTTTTTCGAAACGTTTGTGCTTTACGAAAGGGACCGGGAAGATTTTCGCCCCTCCTAATAAAATTTCTCTCGGAGGCCCTGCTTGGCAGTGAAGCGCAATGAATTAACTATGACTAATAATGAAAATCAATTATAGAGACATTCATTTAAGTAATACTAGTTTATGATTATTAACTAACTGATTTTTATTACTTTTGTTTATTTTTAAAAATGTATAACTATAAAATAAAAATTAAAAATTAGTAAAAGAAGAATTCTTAAAATAGAACTGACATTGTCAAAAGTTTTTTAATTAAAATTTTTCTGCACTAAAATTACCATTTAATTATTCTTAATCTGTGAACACTCAAAATATCAACAGCAAGAATATATTGTTATTTAATTTTATTCATTTTCATTTTTATCACCAACAGCAAATTTTTATGATTTTCAAAATATCAACCTCAAAGTTTTGCATAAAATGATAATAATAATAATAATAATAATAATAAGGACAGTAAAACGGCTTTCGCAACTTATTCTAATTTGTTTCCTTAGTTCATGAAATAATTAAAAAAAAATTAAGAGGCATTGCAGAGGCAAATCAGACAAGGCGTTTATATCCCATCTCAGGATTTCATGATTTTTTTTTTCTTGTGTTGCCTCACCATAAGAAAGAACAAATCTGAAATATTTTTCATTTACCTCTTTTAGTTTCGGAGTTATGGGGGGACAAAGTACCCCAGACGAGTGACGTAGAAATAATTTAGGGCCATTTTTGCCACTTTATTGTCTCGACTGTGACTGGCTGAGAGGCGCTTCAGAGAATTTTTACATTTTATCCCATAATATACCTCGGATATTAACATCTCAAAATGAAAATTCATTCAAAAATAGTCAGAGCTCCCAAATAAGGGCTCCCCCCCCCAAATATCCCCAATTTCATAAAAAATACAGTTTTAAGAATGATTTAAATATTGGCTCTGACGCGATAAAGAAAAAATTTTTGCACAGAGCAGTTATACATCTTCATATAAAATTCTAATCCTAAATAATTCGTAAACATTGTCGTAACTTTCTCCATTCGCCAAATGCATAAAAAAACTATCTAAATTAATTAACTTTACATATACCATGTCTTATACTTCTTTTAAAATAAACAAAAAGTAAATAATATTGTGAATAAAAGAAATTGTCGAAATTCTACATCATTTATTTCTGACTTGTTTGCTATTTTACAACAAAATTCTAAAGGACAAATTCTCAGGTTATTTACTTATTACTTTCCGAACATGTACCATGTAAGGAAAGTATTGTAATCATGAAAAAATTCGACTTCGAGATTTTGGTGTATTTACACGTTTTGAGGTATTCTGAATTCATTTATGCTATTTTTACGAGATGTGTGTGTGTGTGTGTGTGTGTGTGTGTGTGTGTGTGTGTGTGTGTGTGTGCGTGTGCGTGTGTGCGTGTGTGTGTGTGTGTGTGTGTGTGAGTGAACACGATAGATCCTGAGCGGAGCATTCGATTGAGCTCAAATTGGGTATATATGTCATAAACCACCGTCGCAAGACCGGTATTGATTTTGGTGTGTATAGGACTTATAGTTTTCGTACAGGGCTACAAAAAAGATTTCTTTTACATTATGGCGCCTATAGGGGTGAAATTCTTGAAAGCGTGCAAGCGTTTAAATGGTATATTCAATTGAGCTCAAATTGGGTATATATGTTACAAACCGCTATCTTAAGACAGATATTAATTTTGATGTGTATATGACTTATAGTTTTTGTACAGGGCTACGACAAAGATTTCTTTTACATTATGGCCTATGGGGGGAAATTCTTGAAAGTGCGCTAGCGTTTAAACGGTACCGTCGATTCAGCTCAAATTGGGTATATATGTTATAAATCATCATCTTAAGACAGGTATTGATTTTGGTGTGTATAGGAGTTTGAGGTATTCTGAAGTATGCAAAGTTTTTATACTTTACATACTTTGCACACTTGAGCTACGACAATTTTTCTTTTATATTATGGCATATGGGGAGAAATTCTTGAAAGTGCGCAAGCGTTTAAACGGTGCATTCGATTGAGTTTCAATTTGGTATACAGTGGACTCCGCTTAATGTGATCAGTTTGGGACACCGTGATTTTGATAACAATAACCGATTGATAACAATAAACGATATGCAAAATTAGATAAATTTACCCCCCCACTCTAATTTACACGTACTAATTTTCAAAATAAAATGGAAAAACTCACCTTATATTTATGTACTGTATATTATCCTTTAAAACACAAGAATTGTATGGATAATTAAAAAAAATTATCAATGGTTGTTTGTCTACAATTTTTTCTTAGAAGGTTATTAATAAATTCTTCGTATTCATAATGTTTTTTAAAGTAATCAGAGCGGTGTTGAACTCCACGTTTCAACACTTTTAATGCATGTCTCATTTCAGCACTTGTAGGAGGTGGCTCAATATCAATAGATTTTTCATCGGACTCATCAGTTCTATCATTCGTCTGTTTTCCTAAGGCAATCTGACAGACTTCAGATTCTGTAAATGGGGAAGCTACTGGGATGCTTTGATCTACTTCCACCCATGCCTCGAACTCTTCAAGGGTCATATCCGAAGGAATTTCAATCTTTTCTTCAGATTTCTGGTCATTTTTTTCGCAAGATCCTGCGTAGGCGAAGCAGTTTCTGATCGTTTGAGCAGAAACTCGATTCCAGGAAGCTGTTAACAGATGCACCGCATCAAGAACGTTAGTTTTCTTGGCCAAATCATTAGCTTTAAGATTTTTTGTGCACTCTATTTCATCCATTAATCGTGCCCGCATTTCGTGGCGATAATATGCTTTCAAAGCACGACTAATTCCTTGATCACAAGGCTGCAAAAGGGAATTAGTGTTTGCGGGTAAATAAAACATGCTTCAGAGTGACATTTAAAACGTGTGCAGTGCAACTGTCCACAAGGAGAAAAATATCTTGTTTTAGCTTATCGCCCCACTTACGTATCCAGTCATTGAAAATGACTGTTGCCATCCAGGAATTCTTGTTGGCATAGTAGTCGACAGGAAGTTTTTTAACACCTTTAAAACAACGAGGATTCTTACTTTTACCGATGACTAAAAGTCTCTGTTTTTCTCCAGACATACTGACGCAACATAAAACAGTGATACGTTCTTTTGAGACTTTATGTCCTTTTAAGCTTTCATTCTTAAATAAGTACGTATGTTCTGGTAGTGCTCTAAAATACAAAGCTGTTTCGTCGGCATTGTACACATTTTCTGGTGAATATGAAGCAATTAGTTTTGGCCACACCTCTCGTAGCCAGTTTTCCGCTGCTGGCTTATCGGCATCTTTTGGTTCGCCGTGAATTCTCTTGGAAACAATATTTTCGCGTTTCTTTCATCGCCAGTAGCGCAGCCAGAAATTTTTTTTAGGGGGGGTCCAAATCACTCGGACTCGGGGGGAGATCAGACCCCCCCTAAAATGATCATGTTGCTGTTCACAGGGCCCCCGTAAATGACGCCCATATAAGTTTTTGTAGGGGGGGGGACTGGTCGTCTCAGACAGGCACTCAGCACTCATCCCTTCCCCGGAAGAAATGTTTCACGAATTTTACCTTTACAGAAAACATTTGAAATTTTACCCTGAGGCCCCCAGAAAGCGCAGAATCAGTGAGAATACCTGTATTCTCCCCCGCAGTGGCGATTTTGCTCTTGAGAGGCCCAACTCAATTTTGAGGCCCCCCTCCTCAAAAAAAAAAAAAAAAAAAAAAAAAAAAATCACTAACTCTAACTCCTTTACATTATAACTAATTATTTTAAAATGTTTTAATTCCTTTTATATCTAGTTTATGTCTATAAACCAGGGCCTGACTTTCACTATAACACTTTTGTGCCCAGGGCACTTTTCAGATTTTGTGTCCTTTAGCTGGCTCAATTTTTGTGCCCCTGTATATCGTGTTAAACTCAATTTTTTGGCTTATTTCTCCATGTGTGCCCAGTGCACATGCACCAAGTGTCCGTCCGATAGTCAGGGCATGCTACAAAAGGAGTATTAAAATTTTAAAATAATTTTTATGTTTATAGATTTGTTCATCTTAAAAACCATTTTTTATCTCAATAATTTTTGTACTACGTTTCACTTTTCATGATTAACACTAAATAAACATTAGCATACCTCTAAGTATAACCCAGCTACTGCAGTTTTATATTGATTATTTTTCACTGTTACTTAATTACGTCGAATTACTTTTTGTGGACCACTGGCAAATGTCTTGTTTCAGTCATGAAAATTTTGACTACTTAACAGGTACTTTTGAAGGTCAGAAAAGGGAAACTTGATCAGAAACATGACTTTGACATCACAAAGTTCAGAAGAATTCTTTACTTGGATAAAATGAACCAAAAATTTAACATTCCTTCAAGAACATATATTTATAAATATTTAAATATGTATTCATAAATTTCACGTTTGGAACTGCAAAACTAAGCAGTTTACTGGTAAAAGTAAACTTTCGGTTTAGTCTAATTTTTGTGTTTATTCAAAAACTGTCAATAAGTTTAGGACTATTAATAATGAGTAATTAGGTATGAATAATATATATATATACACACACACACACTATTCTATATTTTAAATAGAATGAAAAAACTACAAGAGAAATTAAAAAAAAATAATTTAAGTAGTTAAAAGTACAAAAAATATTATAGACTTAAAAATAAATGACTTAATAATTCCATTTTATAATGGGTATGCTCTAAGCTTCGGTCCTAGGTTTATTATTAATGTTTAGCATTTTCATCTGCGACTATAAAATACATGCCGTATTTATAATATAGTTATCATAAATATATTTTAGTTGAAAAAAAAATAATCATCATTTGTTTTTTTAAGTTTTTAATTAACTGTGTATGACATTTCAGTTCAAAATTTGTCTATGAATTTTAACCCACTATCATCCGATCGAGCTGAAACTTTGTGAAAACGCATGTGAAATTTCGGTGACGCTAAGTATTGCTTTCTTTAATTTTTCAATACTTTTTTTAACTATCAAATATCTTCCCCCAATCCCCCCCAAAAAGTGTTATCGCACATGTATCAGCTCATATCTTTTTAATTATTGGTCGGCAATTTTTTATCATTGCATACTCGGAAAGTTTCGATTCCAAAAAAAGATAAAATCGGTTATCCCTAACTTAAATTTTTAATTTTTTGTGATGTTTCGAAAGAAAATAAATTATTGTTTCCAATTTCTTTTACATCGTGACAACCAACAACAATTATATATTCTAGGTATATTTGAAAATTTCACTGAATACAGAATGTCCTTTCCTAAATCATTTAAATGAAGAACGGCTGAAAAATATAATATATTTAATTTTTGACAAATTTTTCAATCTCATGCTGCAGAATAAAGCGGTTCAGGCTTTTCCCTTTTAAAATGAGAAATATTCTTATCAGACTGTACACTTTTTGATTTGGGGGGGAGGGGCGGCAATCTATAAAGCAGGTGTATTTGAATGTCCTACTGCAATACCAGCTACTGAACCGCAATCTGATTCAGTGCGGCCCAACCAGTGGCTGAGCGCATAGCGCTCTGAACTGGGAGACGGAAGGTGCCTGGTTCAAAACCAGGTCGCGTCCGCCAACCTAACCGTTAGGAATTTTTCGTGGTTTCCTCCAAAACTTAGCATAAATAGGGGTTAGAATCCCTTAGAAAGACCCCCAAGGGGAGCACCCACACCCATCGGCATAGATCCCACTTTTAGATAATTGGCCGTAATCCCCCAACACAACTAATTGATTCCGGATAGGAAAAAGGCATAGGGACCCTCTGCACCTGTATTTTTTTAGATAAAATATAGTGAGCAAATTAAAACAATGCAAAAAAATCTAGGAATTTTTCTTGGAAAAAATGGACAGTTGAGGGCCCTAAAATTCCAAGGAATGTTGCATGAAAATACCAGGAACTTTATTGAACAGCTCAGGAAAGATCCACTGAATTGCATATTGTTCAGCAAAGTTCTTGGTATTTTCGTGCAACTTTCCTTGGAATTTAGGGCACCTCAGCTGCCTATTAATTTCAAGGAACACTACTGGAATTTTTTTTTAATTTAAATTTTTTTTAAATTTAATTTTTTTTTTTTACAATTCTAGTCATTTTTAAGTGAACTGCCTGTTTTTTAAGGTCGTGAGACCACTATTTGGTTAAGGGTCATTCCACGTCAGATCAAACAGTGCAGTTCACCACACCAACTCGGATTTTTCTCAAATTTTATATAGATGATTTATAGGCTAAGACATCAACAAATCTCAATTTTGAAGGTTCTACGATAATTAATTATCGAGAAATTAATTATGCAAATTTTTAATTATGCAAATTCTGCAAGATGCGCCAACTTTTTTCTCAATTCCTTAAATAACTCCTTACCTGTAAAAGTTACTGAAGTGAAAATTTGTTTCTAGGAGTAACTTTTTACGCTGATTCCAAAAATGTTATCGAAATTTCCGTATCTTCTATAGTTTATGCATGAGCAGTACATTTGCTAAAAAAAATCATGAATTTTTTTCGGCATGTCTGATCACAGACACGTTTTAAATTTTTATATGTTGTTAAGATGGAATAATCCTACATCCCAAAATATTTTCATCTTGGCTTTCTGCTCTGGAGCAGAGAAAAAAAATTGTATGTATGTACCTACATATGAGGATTTTCATATGCAATATTTATACTGAAGATGAGAAAATTCAGAAGCGTTAGTCAATTTTCCTATGTCTTTTAAATTGATATCCGAAAATTAACTACTACTCCAGGCATTTGCAAAAACTAGAAATACATAAAAGTGCTTGTATCGGAAAACGTAAAACAAACAAACAGCAAAAAATGCATGTCACACACAGTGTTAAATTAAAAAAAATTCTAAAGTTAAAATTTTGAATTACTTTTAATTTAAGCCTGTTGTTTTTGGCAATCATCCATCAGCCAATAAAGCTTTGGAATTCTGCATGATATTGAACTCAAAAGAAATAACAATGTTTAATAAAACATATATATGTATATATATATATATATATATATATATATATATATATATATATATTAGGTCTACCGGAAAGTTCTATCCATTTTCCGTATGCAATATTTTGCCTATCCAAAACTACAGAAGCTAATAACACGAAATTTAGCACCAGTGGGATTTTATAGCGTAGGTGCTAGATTAGAGAGTATTTTCAAAAATTCGTAATTTATAGACTATAAAGGCCCAAAATGTTCTTTTCACACATTCTGCGGGATCTCAAAGAAGAAAAGAGACATCGATAAAATTCTTGCTGTAAAATACACAACACTCTAGAATGCCTAAAAATCGATTTCAGAACATTTCGAATATAATCCTCCTATGAGGGTAGACGTAAAAGTTTGCCGTGAATATCTGGTTACATGACATTTATTCTGCAATATATCACAAAATGTGCAATTTGACAATGTGCCTGACATTGTTATGCTAGTTGTTGTAACAATAAAAATTTAATACAGTATACAGTAAAACCTATTTCAAATTGCTGTATCCACAAAACTAGCCAAAGCACAATTTTGTTCGCATTCTGTTAAAGGTAAATAAATACTGTAACTTACAGGAATTCAATTCTTTCAATAAACTTTGTTCCTTCAATTGACTTGAATGTCATACAGAATTACAAAGATTTATTGACTGATGGATCATTGCCAAAAACAACAGGGTTAAATTAAAAGTAATTCAAAATTTTAACTTTAGAATTTTTTTAAATTTAACACTGTGTGTGACATGCATTTTTTGTTGTTTGTTTGTTTTACGTTTTCCGATACAAACACTTTTATGTACTGTCTAGTTTTTGCAAATGCCTGGAGTAGTAGTTAAACTTCAGATATCAATTTAAAAGACACAGGAAAATTGACTAACGCTTCTGAATTTTCTCATCTTCAGTATAAATATTGCATATGAAAATCCTCATATATAGGTACATACATAATTTTTTTTTCCTCTGCTCCTGAGCAGAAAGCCAAAATGAAATTATTTTGGGATGTAGGATTATTACAACTTAACAACATACAAAAATTTAAAACATCTGTCTGTGATCAGACATGCCGAAAAAAATTCATGATGTTTTTTAGCAAATGTACTGCTCATGCATAAACTATAGAAGATACGCAAATTTCGATAACATTTTAGGAATCAGCGTAAAAAGTTACTCCTAGAAACAAATTTTCACTTCAGTAACTTTTACAGGTAAGGAGTTATTTAAGGAATTGAGAAAAAAGTTGGAGCATCTTGCAGAAAACTTAAAAATTTGCATAATTAATTTCTCGGTAATTAATTATCGTAGAACCTTCAAAATTGAGATTTTTTGATGTCTTAGCCTATATATCATCTATATAAAATTTGAGGAAAATCTAAGTTGGTGTGGTGAACTTTCTCCAGTTTTGTGTTTGATTTGACGTGGAATGACCCTATAGCCAAAGAATAATACTGAAAAGAAACTGGATTAATAAATCCCGTTCAAATTTTAATTAAATAGAAATTGTAAAATATTATTTATGTACAATTATCATCAAACATGAAACATGTCAGTTGAAGAAATTCATTATTGAAGAAATTAATTCACAAAATTATACATCAGCTCACGTACATAGATTTTAGGTCTATTCAGGGACTTAGAAAGTAGGAGAGCTGGGGGAGCTGTGGCTGAAATATTTTAAACGGGCTCAGTACACCCGTGAGAAATTCTCCCATGTTTATGGTACATTGTTTACCTTAAACCTGATTTCAAAAATGTAGTCTACTTTTTCTAGGAAATTCACACAATATGCCGCAGAGTCAAAAGCCAAGAGCCAAAAGAGCAGCTCTCCATATGTATTCGATACTTGGCGAAATATTTGTTTTTCGCATAGATGGTAAAAAATAAAAAATTACTCAGCCTGGACACTCCGACTTGCCTAACTATACAGTCATATTTTGAAAGATTTATTGCACCGAACGTTTAAATTCATGTACTAAATAAAGCTCTTTTTTTTGGGGGGGGGGGGAGATAAAGGAGATAAAGGCGATTTAAAAGGGGGACTGTTTTGAAGAGAACTCTTCCCCAGTGGTTCCTAATAAACAAGTAGTCTTATGTTTTTCAACTAGTTTATTCTAGCTATCGCACTTTAAAATAGAATTAATAAAAGAATAACTGTAAATTTAAAAATCTGGAGTGACTCCACTCGACTTTCCGAACACTTACGATTAAGATCATTACCAAGCATTTAAATAAATTTTAATCGATGAATAATTCAAACATATATACCAAATTGAAGCTCGATCGAATGTACCGTTTAAAAGCTAGCGCACTTTCAAGAATTTCTCCCCATAGGCCATAATGTAAAAGAAATCTTTGTCGTAGCCCTGTAGAAAAACTATAAGTCCTATAAACATTAAAATCAATACCGGTCTTACAATGGTGGTTTATAACATGTATACCCAATTTGAGCTCAATCGAATGTACCGTTTAAACGCTAGCGCACTTTCCAAAATTTTCCCCCATTGGCCATAATGTAAAAGAAATCTTTGTCGTAGCCCTGTAGAAAAACTGTAAGTCCTATACACACCAAAATCAATACCGGTCTTGCGACGGTGGCTTATAACATATATACCCAATTTGAGCTCAATCGCATGCCCCGTTCAGGAGTTATCGTGTTCACTCACATACACACAAACACACACACATACACACACATACACACGTACATACATACATCTCGTAAAAATAGCATAAATGAATTCAGAAGACCTCAAAACGTGTAAATACACCAAAATCTCGAATTCGAATTTTTTCATGATTACAATACTTTCCTTACATGGTACATGTTCGGAAAGTAAAAAAGAGGGTCTGCTGGGAGCTTAGATGTGGTATAACGAAATTTCGAATGGTTCAGTGAATTCACTTAAGTTGGATGCCTTTAATTTGTAAGCAGAAGTTTAAGTTTTGGGTTCTTTGTTTCTTACGATCATGAATTCGTCCAGTTTAAAAAGAAAGAAAACCCAAGTGAAATGTTTTTATTTTTGTTCGAGAAAAAAAATTAAAGTCGATGATGGTGATCGTGCAGCATCAAAGACTGCTGATAGTATGGACGGGCCCGGACCCGGTGAAAAATCTGTTGCCCCGAAAGAAACCTTTGAGGGTGCTGGATCTCAAGCTCATCCTCTTGATATTGGGCTCTACATTAACAAAGAGGTAAACTTGATTAAATTTCAAAATAACTTTACACAACAGAGGAGGTGGAATCACACAGACGTGGTTCATAATTTATTATCAGTAAATCTATAAAAAGATCTTTCAACTATAATCTAGCAGATGGTTGAAGTGTTTTTATTTATAATTAGCCAAGAATTTTATAAACATAGACCATCGTACTTGCATGTATACAAGATGTAATGATCCAACTTATAAAGATTATTTAAAACTATATCATAAGCTTATTATTACTGGCAACTACAATGTAGTCAATGATAACAAATACATTAAATTACCTTTTTTTGAATTCCAGTTTGTGTCCAATGTTGTTACTTTTTAAACACATATTATGCTAAAATATATGAAGAGCTGTTTATTTATTTTATTAATTTCTTAGGTAATGAAGGATCGAGGTAATATAATAAATAAGGATTTTGAAACTTTACACAATCGACTCACAAGACGAGATTCACACATTTTTTTATTTCCTTTTCTTTCATTGTTTTTTAAATAAATCATACATGATGAATCAATAAGTTCATAATTAGCCTATTGAAATTTTTCTTCCTGTCAATTGAAGAATCAACTATTGCATTTATTTTTTTTACAAAACTTGAAATAGTGAACGCATGTTTTGTAACTGCAGCAGATATATTAATAAGTAAAAGTTTTTTTTTTATTAATTTCAGTTTTTTGAGTAAAAAATTTTTAAACATTAAAGTTTTAAAGAATTTTAATAGGAAAATTAAAATTGCGTGAATAATGTGATAAAATATTACTTTTACAAGTGATACCATCTATATATATAAAATTAGACTTTTGTCTGTACATTTCTTGGAATTCAAAAATTTTGCGATTTCTATCCGTTTCAAGTACCCGGGAATCCGATGCGACCCTCAAAAAAAAGTTTGTCTGTCTGTCATTCTGTCATTCTGTCCGTGACGCTTTTTTTGTTCAAGCATCACGTAAAAACGACTGAAGCGAATGATATGAAATTGGGTGTCATGAAAGGTGGTCACTCAACTTAAAACATAGGCGTCGAATTTTTAAAAAATCTTGATTGGATTTTGAAATTTTGCGAAAATCCTTTCAAATTGTGTAAATTTGTGTTCAAGCATCACGTAAAAACGACTGAATCGAATGATATGAAATTGGGTGTCATGATAGGTGGTCACTGAACTTAAAACATAGGCGTCGAATTTTTAAAAAATCTTCATTGGATTTTGCGATTTTGCGAAAATCCTTTCAAACTGCGTAAATTTGTGTTCAAGCATCACGTAAAAACGACTGAATCGAATGATATGAAATTGGGTGTCATGATAGGTGGTCACTCAACTTAAAACACAGGCGTCGAATTTTAAAAAAATCTTGATTGGATTTTGAGATTTTGCGAAAATCGTTTCAAACTGCGAAACTTTTTGTTCGAGCATCACGTATAAACGACTGAAGCGATTGAAATGAAATTGGGTATCATGATTGGTGGTCACTTAACTTAAAACATAGACACCGATTTAAAAAAAATCTTGATTAGATTTTGAGATTTTGCGAAAATCGTTTCAAACTGCGTAAATTTGTGTTCACACATCACGTAATAACTGCAAAGGTAAAAAAATGATATTTCGTGAAATGATAGGGCGTCACTCACCTTAAACTATAAGCATGTAATTAAAAAAAATCGATCAGATTTCAAGATTTTGCGAAAATCGTTTAAAACTGAGTGAATCTTTGTTCACGCATTACGTAATAACGACTAAAGCGAATGATATGAAATTTGGTCACATGATAGATGGTTACAGGGCCGGCCCAAGGGGGTTGCGAATGTAGGCGATCGCCTAAGGCCCCGCGCTTATAGAGGCCCCGCTCCTGGGCCATTTTATTGCTATCTCATAAGACATGATAGAGAAGAGGCCCCGCTCTTCCGCTTCGCCTGGAGCCCCGCACGCCCTTCGGGCCGTCTCTGATGGTTACTCAACATAAACTATAGGTGTCCAATTTTTGAAACATTTTTTTTTACATTTTGAGATTTTGTGAAAATTCTCTCAAAATACGTTTATATTTCTTCAAGCATCACGTAATAACGACTAATACGAATGATGAATGATACGAAATTTGGTGATATGATATGTAGTTGCTAATCTTAATTTATAGGCGTTGAATTTTAAAAATATTTTGATTACATTTTGAGATTTTGTGAAAATCGTTTTAAAATGCTAAAATTTTGTTCCAGCATCACGAAATAAAGACTGCAGGGAATGAAACGAAATTGGGTGACATGATAGATTCTCACTCAACTTAAATTCTAGGCTTCCAATTTTTCAAAAATATTGATTAGATTTTGAGATTTTGCGAAATTTTTTTCAATATGCGTAAATATTCGTTCGCGCATCACATAATTACGACTAAAGCGAATGAAATGATACTACTTAATTACTCTCTAACCTGTGATATTTTAACAATACATAAAAATTATAACTTCGCTTTCTTTACTTTGGCAACATACTACATCCATTCTGTGTACTCCTATAATGCTGACGAAAGTTCTAACTTTTTGGAAATTAGCATTGAGTACTAACCCGTCAACGACGGGTACTTCAGCTAGTAATATATAAAACAGGTTAATTTTACAGTTAAACAGAATGAAAAGTATGCAACATTTGCATAAAAAGAAAGGTTCAATAAATTTGCATATTGCAAACAACCTCAGAAAATTGCCTTTCACGTCAGGCTTTTACTCTTCACCGATGGTTTAAACATTAGTCAAAAGTCCTATCCTAACCAGAACTAATTCTCTCCCCCCCCCCCAGCAAACACACGCAGGTTCTCTGAACGCCTAACGTTCAGAAGACGTTTTCTGAACGTTAATAGACGTTCAGAGAACCTGTGTGTGTTTGCTGGGCCATGATTCTTCAGAGAACCTAAGCATCTATTTGTCAAAAGGAAGACCCTTATTTTCAGGATGCATGACATCATTAATCTACTGGGCCATAGTTCAAAGGCTATTTCCATCCAGCAGCAGTAGTCACCAACTAAACACAACTTTATTAAATATTGAGCTTAGGTTTTTAAACTTTACTTTAAACTTGCCTTTGGTCTTCACAATGAATTAAAAGTATATTATTTCAATTTTATTTTATTTTTATTTTTTCAATAAGAATTGAGAGTTTTATTTTTGTTTACATTTTTAACTGATTAGAGCTACTACAATTGCGAAATTGGGTTACGTAAAAGTTTAAAACAATTTGAATTTTATTTTTAAACTGATATTGATTAATTTTAGTTTAACTTTAATGCAATTAAGATAGCTTTACTTATGGGTGAATAGCATTAACATAACTTAAGCCTAACTGGCACATGAAAAAAAAAAACTTTATGAAATAGATGGCTGATGCAAGGCCAGGGGAAAACAATTGGGCAAAATAAATTTTTAGTAACTTAAGTTTGAGTTCAATTAAGGTATATTTAGTTTAATAAAAATTATTTAGCTAAAAATTATTCAGGAGCTATCGTGTTCACTCACATACACACATACACACACATACACACATACATACATACATCTCGTAAAAATAGCATAAATGGATTCAGAAGCCCTCAAAACGTGTAAAAACACCAAAATCTCGAAGTCGAATTTTTTCATGATTACAATACTTTCCTTACATGGTACATGTTCGGAAAGTAAAAATTATTCTCCATGACAACAATTAAAGATATTATTTAAGTAACTAGCCACTACAAGTCTCTTTATTATGGAAACACCTAACAGGCAGTGGCGGCCCGTGGTCAAAAATGTTAGTGCAGCCGGAAACATATGCCCCCCCCCTTCCTCCGGACAGGAATGGAAAATCTTTGTTACTGAATTCGAAAGCTGGCGGATTAAGCCCTCACCCAGGATTAAAAAAAAAAGTACATAAAAAATGTAAGAAATCCTAATTTACTTCCATAAAATGGACATAAATTTCAATCAGCCGCTCCTATCCTCAAAATTGCATTAATCCGTGTCTGATTCGAAGTTTCCTGAGAATTTTCTTTTGTAATGATAACTTGAGAAGAAAAGAAAAAGAAAAAAAAAAAAAGAAAACTTACTTATTTTTTTATAAGTCAAATCAATCCTCCTTTCTTTTAAACTTGCGAATCAGTCATCAAATGTCCTCATAAAAAGGCGTTTTTATTTTAAAAGCTCTTTAAAATTCCCCATGTTTAAAGAATTTTCTCGCTCGCCATGTCCTCTTAATGCCAGTTCTTGCTTACTTAAAAACAATACTGCTTTGATGGGTAATTGCATGAAGCGTCTATTCAGGCTTACCTTCTTGATAAATTCAGCAACATAAAGTCGAGAGTTTTCCTTTAATGCGTCAGCAATTTAGCTCCTACTTCTTATCAACTCCTTAAATTTTAAAGAATTTTTTAAATGCTCGATTGAGCTTTCATGTGTTTTACATGCTCGTGTGATGGTGGTTAATCCATCCTATCCAGTACCATTCCAAACGCTCTTTTTTTTTTAATCTCAACGATTAAACACGGCCAAACATTTTTTTTTTCTTGTAAATAAAAACTGCCCCATAGCCACGAGAATAGTGCATATCATGATGAATGGAAGCTACGACCATGCTAAGACGAACCTGCCTTTTTCTTATGAATGGACAATTTTGGTGTCGGTCTATTTTCTTTTAGTGGTTGTCGTTTATCATCTTCTTTCCATGTGTGAAACGGAGTTTCAAGCAAGAAGCAAACTGGATAATAACGGGGCTCCATGTTTCAAAACGGTTAAATCATAGATTCCAATAACACATGGACACAGTAACAAATATAGCTAATAAATTTTAACCTTCCCAGACAAAAAAAAAAAAAAAAAAAAAAACTATTGTTTCCGTTAGAATGGGCTAGAACAGCGGTTCTCAACCTTTTAACGTCGCCCCCCTCCAACAAAGGCTAACTTACAGTGGCGTCCCCCCCCCTCACATTTTTCAGCATACATTGAGTTTTTTAATCTTTAATAATGAACATTTTAAGCGACAATAGATATATTTTTGAGTAAAAATGAGAATAAATAAGATGATTTTTTAAAAACATGCATCACTACTTGCTCTATAGTTTTTCTCGCCCCCCCCCCTGCAAACGTTCTGCGGGGGGCGCCCCCCCCTCAGGTTGAGAAACGCTGGGCTAGAAGATATATTCTGTGTCTTTATTCTCTCCCTCACTTCTCGTCCGAGCCAATCAGTTCGTCGAATTCACTAGTGCAGCAAAAGTCAGAAAACCTTTTTCGGCTGAGTCTTAGCTAAAACACCCTTTGCTATCCCAAGCGTAAGCCGAAGAAAGTGCTTACGCATTCGTTACCATGGCAACGGTGCTGCCAATTCCTTAATCAGCGCTGAGAGCTGTACCAACGACTTTCACAGTTGAATTGCGGGAAGATAAAAGTTTTTTTTTTTTTTTTTTTTTTTTCTGAATGAGCGATCCGGCCGTTACTACAATACGTTTTTACTTCCTTGTACGTAGTATAAGGAAGTAATGGGATCCCGAAAAATTTTGGGGGCCAAATTTCGACGAAAAAACCGATTTTGACTACCTCTAAATTTAATTTGAAGAATTTTTTCGATGTATCTCATCGTAAGCTAGCATGCACGATCCTATAAACGCGTCTGCAACTCATTTTGACCAGCGGCCAGTCTATTGTGGCCAGTTTTTCCATGCCGTCTGTACGTACGTACGTATGTATGTAACTCGCATATCTCAAAAACTATTGGTCGTAAAATGTTGAGATTTGATATTTAGGATTGTTCTATGATCTAGTTGTGCACCTCCCCTTTTGGTCGCAATCGAATGGATAGTTTATGTACAGGACCGCCCAAAAGATTCGAAATACATTACGCTCTATGGGCCGAAATTCATTAAACTTGCATATCTCAAAAACTATTAGGTGTAGAATGTCGAAACTTCATATTTTGGATAGTTGTAATATCTAGTTGTGCACCTCCCCTTTTGGTTCCATTCGACTGGATAGTTTATCTACAGGACCGCCAAAAGATTCGAAATACATTACGCTCTATGGGCCGAATTTCATTAAACTTGCATATCTCAAAAAATATTAGGCGTAGAATGTTGGAACTTT
>JAWZYV010009507.1:0-15675 GCA_038373885.1 Cheiracanthium punctorium
GAATAAATGTGAAGACGGCCCCTGATGCAAATTAAATTAATAAAAAATTAAAGTACGCGATATTTGCTAACGAATGGTATATATAACTCTACTGTACGACGAACGACGGCGAAATAAAGAGCAAGTGGGACTTTTTTTTCCGCAGCTGTACATATATTTTTGGTTCATCATTTTTATAAAATTAGTTTTTAAATATGCTGATGTATACCTCGGTTTACTGGGGGTAATTTTTGGTCAGTGAGATTTTTTATATTTTAGCTGTTTTTTTAATTTATTTATGTATAAAAACAATAACAATTATACTTTGCTGTAAAATTTTGTTATACTTAACTGGGTGAAAATATATACAGTGCCCCAAATGTAAAAGAGCTAATTTTGACCTGTTTAGTGATGAAGAACTGTCTAATGACAGTGAAAATAAGATTGAAGAAACTGCGACAAAAAAGGTGGAAAGAAAAAGAAAAAAAGCAGAATCAGTCGTACTAATCAGTCACATATTTTTGTGCGTTTGTACACATTTTAACGCAATTTTCAGTAGGTTAGCATAGGAAATCTTTGATTTTTAAATTTAATTACTTTTCAAATTTCGCACTCGATTTGTGTGCACATTTAAAATTTAAAAAGAGAGAGGGAGTGTACGCACAGACCGCAACGTTACACAGCAGGTATATGCCTACGGTATACATCAGCGATACACATTTTCTCCAAGTGTTGGATTTTCTTCGGTTTAATTAATAATTATGTGCGTCAACTTATTAATTATCAATAATTATGTACTTACGCAGTGATGAAAGGTAATCCTACTTATTTGTAATGAATGATGAATTTATAATTCAAATTCAAATGCATTGCACTCAGAGGCGTAGCAAAGGGGGGGATTAGGGGGGTCATAACCCCCCCCCCATGAGGAATTTTTTGCCTTACAAAATGTTCACTACATTATCACACACACACGTATACATATATATGAGTTGCAGTAGTCGTAACCCCCATGAAAAATTTCTGGCTACGCCCCTGATTGTACTATAACACTTATAATTCTAGTAATGCACAGTGTATAGTTATTAGCACTCTCCACATTATCAAATTAATTTTATTACACAATAACTATATAGCTATACAAATTATGTACAGTTTTTTAAACAACTAATCGAAAATTATAGCACTTACCAAGCTAGAAAATGTCTGCACTTTTCTTGTGAAAATATATAGATTGTACACAAATTGTGTACAATCTTTGGATACTTTTTAATATCTTGAAAGCATATACACTTGTTGTACAAATTATATGCGGCCTTTATTGTACCGGGAGGCAGCAAGGGATTATACCGGGAATTATTATTATTATTATTATTATTATTTTTTTTTTTTTTTGTGCGTACAACGCTTTCTTCAATTGTACTAATTGGAGAAAAACACGGCACACTCATGAACAATGATGCACTTTCTAATGTAATGGAATAAGGGAGGAAAATAGGGAAGACGCTTGGATAATAGTACGCTTTTAACATACAGCACTTTAGTGGGTATTTAAAATCTGAAAGTGTTTCAGATTTTCGTACTTTTATTCATTTATTTATTATTTTTAAGATTACCTCCGAAATCTCACCAGATTTAAGGACAATACATCGCCAAACTTGAGTCCGCAAATATTGTTGTGATGGAAAGTGTTTTATAAAATCAATGCGTTTGGCATGATCTATCTTTCTTGTTTCAATTTGAAATGAAAAGTAAACCTTTACATAATTTGATGAAAAGCAGTGTTTAAATCGAAGCGAAGCCCCACCAAATACATTGTTATGTTCAAAGACAGGAGGTTACAAAAAGATCTGAGCGCGGTCCCGAACGTGACTTCAAAGTGAGAACGAAAATCAGCATACTTACCTCTTTTGTCCTCTAAGCCTGGTAACTCCAGCTCGTCAGCGTTGTCGAAGGTGAAGAGGAATCCCATCATGCTGATGTGCAGAAGATCATTCTTAACTTTCGATTCAATCGTTGATGCGTCAATAAACATACAACAGCTGCCTAAGTTGCAGGTCACGGTGCGGGGTCCGTAAACTGAATCAGTCGAGCTCCCTCTCTTTAACTCGACGTGAACTGTCACTTTAAACGGTGTGAAGCGGCTACGCGAAGCCTCATCCATGAGTTTTAGCTGGACGAAAAAAAAGTCTTCGTTCCTATAAAACCGGAAAAAGTGTCGGATACCCCTGATTGTGAAAACCGGCGACACTCGATCCATTCCACTATACGGCAGTTCGGTGTTCCACTCCACGCTGCGACATGCCTTCCACTTTGGTGAATCGGCCATCGCTTTGCAAGTAGAAATAATAGACAAAAGCAATGAACAAATTCCAACTCGCACGTACCGAGTGACAAACCCCTCTCATCAACCGCTGCACGCCTCGCCTACCTACTCCTTATGCAAAAGCGACCAGCGTTTGAGCGACAAATCGATCGTTCACTTGTTGATGATAGAGCGAGCCACGTGATCACAACATACTTGCTGACTTCACTCTCCTGTCCTTGAACGTGGCTTTCGGAAGGAAAAAAAAAAAAAAAAAACGGGGAATCCCCCTTCGCGCATATACACGCTGGCGTCTTCATGGATTGTAAAACAAATGACGTGTGCGCTCTGCCGCGATTGGAGGAGGCAATGAGGTAGGGGGGGGAGTGATGTGGCAAGTAGCAACTGGTGTTTGTATTGCCGCCGAGTATTTGTATCCGAAAATTTCGGGCTGGTGTTATGCTATTCTTTGTTATGCTGTGGTAGGAAGTACGAAGGCTTTGCCTGAATGCTTAATTTAACAGAAAATAAATCGTCCCAGCTAATTATTATTGGCATAGCGAAAATATGGGATTTTAGGTAGCGTATAGTTGAGGAAACGCATCTCTTCTAGAAGGGGATTCCTCGGATTGTTTTTCAGAGTTAAATTAGCACCACGCGGTTCTATGCACTTGTGAAACGGCTTAACAGTGCTTACTTAATGAAATGAGGTATTTAGGTTCAGAGATTTCATTTTGTAGCGACTTAACTGATGCTACATACAGTATAATTGTTCTGCTTGCCTTGCTCAAATTTAAATTATAATTGTAAGTTACTGAATATATTACAGTAACAGTCTTGTGCTTTGCGATACTCCTCTCTGAATAGAGCTCGTTTCTCGTCTTTTTAAATTAAACCTCTTTTTTAATTTAAGCTACATTATCTAATGATAACATAGGTCCTTCATTCAGCGGGATCATTGACTAAAACGCTACCCAAATAAATGACATTAACTGATGTTAAACAGTAAATAATGTAATTAGATTACCCATTCATTATGTAAATGGATGTGTTTTTAATTAATAAACTAAAGTGAATAAATAATCGTAAAAGCTTAAAAGCAATACACAAATTAAATAGATTAATTAATATTAAACAATACATAATTTATATTGTTCAAAAAACGTGTCCGTTATCACAGGTTTTTAACTTTCAAATCACGGAATGATTATGAGGATAGGAAATTCTTAAGTAAACTTGCTAATTTGGCCCTATATAGAGAAACGCAATTGCACAAGGCACTGAATATGACGGAAGGCTGAAGTGTGACGGTTCAGCGTTCTGGCTTACCACGCTTTCGTCGATTTAACAACAATCTGGGTTTTCGGGTGGTTTCGTCCAGATGTAATGTGAATACGCGTTAGAATCCCTTAAAAAGTTCTCTACTCAATTCACCCCCTCCCCCCCCCAAGGCATATACCCTCGAGTAAGTTCGCATTAAACAAAAAACAACAATGTTCGAAATTAGTTCAAATTGAAAACAATTATAACAAAAATAAAATTAAGTTAATGCAGATATACACACTTTCTTTTTTTGTATTAGTATATCTATGTAAATAAAGCAAAGTGCAAAATGTTTGTTTGTCGGTCGCGTAGCTCCGAGACGGGTGATCGTAGGCCTACCAAATTTTCTGTGGGAATTGGTCAGGATGGGTTCCGACATACCTCGAAGCAATTTTTTCATAATTCGAATTAGAACATTTTTTAATGTACATTTTATGCAATTTTCTCAAAATGCTGTTGTTTATCGCCTTATATTTGAAGCCAAACACTTTGCAAGTGAGGGTGACGTCCTTTTCAGGAGAACAAATTTTCATCATTAAAATTTTAGTATTAATTCCTTCATAATATATTAAAGATTACACCATAGGAGAAATAATAATCTTCCACATTATCTGATAGAGTGAAAAGTGAATTACGTGAGATTCATTTATTTATTTATTTATTTGCCTACAATAATTAAAATTATAGATCACAAGTGTGATGGACGCTATTCTGATGCCAGGAGATTCAATGATTAAATGAAATGTGAGTCATTTTGATGTCGCGAGTTTAATAATGCTTTAGAAATTCTAATCAGGTTAACAAGCTTTGACAAAAAATTACACCGCTCTCCGAATAAACTTGCAGATTATCAGATGCTGTAGAAAAGTAAAATAACGCGAGTCCCCACCCCTTCCCTTCTTACAGTAATTCATGTTAGATGTCGCAAAAGAGAATGACGTCATAAGCTCAAAATGAGTTAGAAATCTAATTAAGTTAAAAGGCTTCGACGTAAAAATTTACTATTATACAAATTCAAAGCATTTTGTTTAATGCGCGAGCTATACCCTTGGCGATATTTGAGCATTGTGATTTTTCAGCAACCATAATAAAGGAAGGAAACTTGCATTTTTAAAATCGTAGGAAATTCAAAAGTCGCCACGAGGTGGAAAATGTTAAATAACATAATACAGTATTCGCTAACGGTTGGACGACAACGGTCGTCGTATATGCAATCCCGAAAATCGCGCAAAACGTCACCAAGTTTTGACGACTTTCGGTGGTACATATAGTATATTAGCTATACTTTTTTGGGGCTGAATTGTTGCAACTTAACAAGCTCTTGCACAAAAGTTACGTCATTAGCAAAATAACTCCGAAAAATGTTTAAAATGCCGATTAGCTATAGGAATAACCCCAACATCTCAAACTAACTTTAAGAAGCTCTGTTGCAAATCAGAACAAAATGAGCAAAATAATTATAAATTAAAACGGTTGTCCAAATCCTGAAGTGTCTCACGTATTAATGCTATAACTTAAGCCTAAAAAACAGTATGATGTAGAAATAAGATGTTTTGAAAGTGAGTAGTTTTCTCTACAAATCATCACACTTTTCTTTTTCTGATCACGAATGGCACTGACACAGTTTGTGCGTCATGATATTACAATGATCTCGGGTTAGTACTCATACTAACTTTACGAGTAACTAATGAGTACCTTTACGTCAAGAGTCAAATGATTTTGCTTATTTTTAGACTCCACGTTAGTGCAATCAAATCGAATGACACATTTAAGAAAATTTTTCGTTCCCTACCGTGAGAACAACGGGCACGTAGCTAGTTGCAAATAAAGTTTTAATTCTGCTAACAACTTAACGATAAAGGCCAGAGTTTTGGAAAACTTTCTTCCAATGATGTGTGAGCTATTTTAATATTTTGTTTACAATGTGTAGAATATTTTAATCTTGCGAAGCCAGAAACGACCAATGCTTCGAATTGGGCACATGGTGAAAAAAATTGTATAAAAAAGTTTTTTCCTCCATTTAAATGACTAATATCCTCTAACTATAGTCTTATAATAAATGTACTATATACATAAATGAGTATAACTCAAGTACAATTATGTTACAACATGTATTGTACATGGGAAATGTTGCGTATTTCATCTGGATTAAATGGTTACCACATAAATGTGTGTACAGAGTTCATTGCCGAGCAGGACTGTGCATCCAGGAACTACCATAGCTTCTCGATCGTATACGCTGTCTACCAATAAGTATTTGGACACCTGTGATGGAAAAGAAAAACTAACTTTATTCAAAATCAAAAGTTGGTAGAACCTCCACGAGAGGCAGTTACAGCGTGAACCCTCCGGGGCATACTTTCCACAAGTCTTTGTATTACAGCTAGTGGTATTGTCTTCCACTCGGCTTGGAGTAGACATAGAAGTTCCTTCACCGATTTTGGACGGGTAGTACACCCCTTAATTCGGCGATCCAACTCGTCCCAGAGGTTCTCGATAGGGTTCAGGTCTGGGCTCTGGGCAGGCCAGTCCATTCGATGAACTTCATTGGCACCATAACAAGCCTTGATTAACTTCGAAACATGACAACTGGCATTGTTGTTCTGAAAGTAACAGGGGTCCAACCCGTAAAACTGCCACAACGTAGGAAGCACATTGTCATCCAAAATAGTGCAGTAGGCATCGGCGTTGAGCTTGCCATGAATGGGGACCAAGAGTCCCAGTCCATACCAGGAGAAACACCCCCAGACCATAATTCCACCTCCGCCGAACTTGACTGTTGGCACAATGCATTCTGGCGGGAGACGTTCTCCGGGTAGATGCCAGACCCAGACCCTGCCATCCGAACGGTAAAGGGTGAACCTTGATTCGTCGCTCCAAAGAACCCGTTTCCAATGATCTACGGTCCAATTTCGATGTGCTTTGCACCACATTAACCGAGCAGCGGTGTTTGGACTTTGTGATCAAAGGCTTATGGGCAGCAGCACGACCATGAAAACCAAGCAGATGTGCTTCCTTACGGATGGTATTCATTGAAACAATACTCCCAGATGCCTGTTGAAACTCCTAGCGGATGAGGGCCATCGGTTGGGTGCGGTTCTTCCGAATTTCTCTGGATAGCCCTCGTCGGTCTCTATCTCCCAGTTTCGTTGGTCTGCCGACTCGGGGCACATTCCGACAACCACCGCTCATCTCCCACTTCTTCATCACATAGGCCACTGTCGATTTTGGTTACTTCAGATCGTTAGATATGTCCCTTAAGGATCGGCCACATTTGTGATACCCCATAATTAAACCTTTCTCGAAATCAGAGAGCTCCGAACTGCGCAGAATCTTGCATGCGACTCATGCCGATGCTGTTTCCTACACGATATATACCGGCGGAGACCATGACGTACCTCAGGACAGCAGATATGGTCATTTGCATAGGTGTCCAAATACTTATCGTTAGACGTTGTACTACTTAACGTCCATGTGAGATGCTGATGTTAGAGTGCATACGATCCTCACTCTTAGGAGATTGTGATCATCTTGTGGTATTTTTGTGCATCATACATCAGTGCTTTCTGCTGATCCTTCTCCGTTCTGCCTGGCTTTGATTAGTATGTTCCAGTTCTGTGATCATCGTACTATAAACTACTACCCCAGTTTAATATTTAGCTTACAATTGAAACTTAGTTAATAATTCGATACACAGCCCCCCCCTCCGCTCACTCACCGATATAAAATCCTGCATCTGGTACTTCAGGAGTCCCGGGTTTCTAATGAGAGCTCCTTCCCTTAAATGAACAACCGATCTCTCTCACTCTCATGATCATTTGAAGCCATTAAATTCTAATAAGTTCAATCGTCAATTCATTGGAGCCAACCGAATTTTAAAAAAACCCATCGTTCAGCACATAGCATTCGAATACCACTGGTGAAACGATTAATAGTGAATACAATTCGAATAGTGAAATCGCGATTAATCTTAATACAATTGGAATAGTAAAGTCACGAATATTCACTATTCGATTAATCCATTATTGACACTATTTGAAATCGATTAAGAAAATCATTCGAATGGCACATCACTAGGTTGGGGTATGGACATTATCTTAAAAGGCATAATCTCTGTGTTAAAAATTTAAAGTACATGGACTTTATGTTAAAAAATTTTCGACAACGACGTGGAGGTGGGGAGGATTGGACCCTAACCCCTCACCTCTCGGACGTCACTGGCAGGGTCTCTGATAGAGAGTGCGTTAGCGGTGTTACCAAATCCAGGGCCGACTACGATGAGGGAGGTGTAACACCTGATGTGTGCGCCACTGGTAATAGATAAGTCGATAGTGATCTTAAAATGAAATAATAGTGATCTTAAAGAAATGTCACTTCTTTTTCGAGAACAGAAAAAAGACTATTGTGAATTCCCGAAAAGTCGAAATCTCATAACTCGAATATTCTTATATTTCGAAGTTTTCGTGAACTACTAAAGTAATTTTCAGTTTTTTAACACAAAATAATCTCTATATTTCGCAATCTCTCTCTAAGTCGAAAATTTTTGGAACAGTTTTCATTGCATTTCATGCTTGGAAACCCATAAAATAATAATAATAATAAAAAAAAAAAAACCTACGATTATGTTTTTGTCTCTCCACGTTTTCTTTACCATTCTGCTTGTTCCGCGGGAAAAGAAAGATACCATCTCTACCCTGATGATTTATTCAGGTTCGAGAATAGAGGAAGAAACTTCCCGTGCGTATTCTTTTTTTTTCTTATCTTTAACATTTAAAATACTAAAATTTTATTTCGAATAGAGTAATGGTACAGTATCAACTAAGCAGTACTATTTATTGCACAAAATTTAAATTTTTGCATGAAAGGGAGAAACCGATAACACGAACTGATAACTCGAGGTATTTGGCTGGCCCCTCGAACTTACTTACGGCGAGTTGATTCTACTTGGAGTGGCTGAGAACTAGATTGTAACGACATCAGATATGAACAGTTTTCCAAAACCAAAATTTATTTAAAGAAAATACTTTTATTTGAAAAAATGAAATCTGAAACACTGTGGTATGAATCATGACTTCAGTTTAGTTACAAAGATTTCCATTCATTTTTATAAACACACAAAAAAAGACGTAATAAGCACTTTCGATTGCCGAGGACTAAACCAGCTTGTCAATGTGGAGCTTGAGGAATCGATCGTGCACCTCAAGGGCCAGCTGCGGTTGGGCCTTGGTAAAGTCGGACCAGTGTTCCGGGCAGAGGGGTATCTTATGTTTCAGGACGTAAGACATGACGCTCTCTTTAAACGCCTGATCATTGTGCTGGTCAGCTAGACTGAGAATTGTGCAAGCGTTGAACTTGGTCAGGCTATCCGTCAAGAAGCTTGCACACCTCTCCTTCATTCCAGCCACGGAGTAGCGGTCGCCGATCTCGTAGAGTCGCATCGCGTTTTCCACGGTCAGTTCGGGTAGTCGTCCCGTGTAAACATACTGCAGGAACTCCTGGAAGGTATCCGGATCCGCGTCCCGTACCTCCACTCTTCCCGTCCTGGTCTCCAGCATGTCGGCCTGGAGCATCGTCCTGAAGACGTCGGATCGGACGCTCAGCAGACTTCCGTGGGCCTTAAAGGTGGAGTCTCCGCACACCAGTTCCACGTCCGCGTGGCTCGAACCTCCGTCTTCGAGCAGCTTTGCGAAATCCCGGGACAGGTTGTCGAGCTCGAATTGGGTGTCCAGGTGCGTCGGCGTCTGGATAGATTTGTCAACTGTAAAAACAGAAAAAAGAACATAAATAAAAAAAAAAACACTACAGGTTAAAAAAAAAAAGATTAACCCTTTAATAGCTCCGGAGCGTATGTGTACACTTTGCACAGTCGATGCTTTAACTTTCTCGGGCGTGTATATACGCCTATCGCAAAGTTTAAAGGGGGGCACTTAAGTTTTCTTAAAAAATGCATTTTACAGTCAAAAAAAGTACAACTTTTTAAAAGTTTATTTCATACAGCATTTAAGAGCTTGTTCTGTTGATGTTTTATTGATTTTACTGTGTGAAGACATGTGCTCTGGATGAGTTGAATAAAATGATTAAAATTGCAAACGCATTTAAAAAAATCAAAACATGTTTTTATGCAATTTGAATGATTCTCATGTTAGAACGCACAGGTGACCCTATTTTCATCACAAAGATGGATTATAGAGCAGCCGAGGCAACGTTTTTAACATTATAAAGGGTGTCCCCAAAAGACAGAGAACATGCTTTAATCCTTTATGTACGAGTACTAAGAGAGTATTAGTACTAAGAGGGGAATGTGAATTGTAAAAATGTTCAAACTACTTTAGGAAAAAAGACTATTAAGAAGAAATTCCTCTCGTTAATTTTCAGGATTTCAAAATTGTTAAATTTGTAGGCGACCCTTGTACAGAAAAATTCTTAAATAATGACAATTAATAGACTCAAAAATGAAATAGCTAAACTCAAATCAAAAGCCCTAAAGCAAACAGCATTTGTTTCTATGTTTTCGAAATTGAAAAAGTTGTTAAAGGTATAAAATAAATATTTAATTAATTAAACTAAGTGGGAGCTTATAATTAATATTTACCTTTAATTTAGACATTAATAATATCATATTAGTTCATAATTGAAGTAAAAGAAAAGAATACGTCAGCATTGCAATGATCTATAATCTGCAAAGTCTTTGGTCCCAATGTGTCACTATTTTTGAGAATCATCTGTGATCTTCTAAAACTTACACGAGAATTTGTAACGAAGATTTTTCATTCGCTGTTTCCTGTCAGTCCAGGTGATCCCAGGTGACCTATCATTTAAAAAGAAAATTCTACAGGAGAAACCCGCGGCTGTGCATAGTATCTGGATCACGAAAGATTACTGTCACCAGATTACTGTCCTATTTCCTATTGTGGTGTATTTGTTACATGTGTGTGGTGTAGTTGATATTATGATGCTGATGATGTGTATGGTGTAAAAAAAAAGCTTCTTATAACAACTAAAATTAGACTTGAAAAGTTCACTCATGGCTACACTATTTTGATTAATGTATACAATTCGAGTTATTGTTCTTCAGGGGCAAAGGCTTTAGTAAAAATTTGAAAGTAAAATCTGCATAAATATGTAATTAGTTGATGGACCGATATTATTCATGTGTACATTTATGCTATGCCTGGAATTTTTGTATGCAAGTGTAAACAAGAAATAAAGTATATTGAGCAATTTACGCGCAAGCATATTGGCTAAACTATACCATATCGCACCGCACCATGTTTCATTTTACGCCGTATATGATGTTAAAAAGATGCATATATATTAATTAGCAGTAGTATTATTAAAAAAAATCTTTTAATGATCTACCATAAAATATTAAGGTATTGTGAATCATCAACGAAGCATCCCCATAATCACCAGCTGCAGTCACGAAGAGAACGCAGACTTTTTCTGCGGAGTGACGAAGGCCATCATCTTTCTTCTGTTTTCATTTTTCATCTTAACCCTTTAAGGCGCAGCCCTTTCCCTATGCTGAAAAAAAGGGCAGCCGTTGCCATCGCTCGACTTAACGACCAGCAAGATGGCGGACGATCGAAACGTTCATCGCGTGCCACAGATCTAGAGACCCTTTTTTGAAGCAGCTGGCAGTGCGCGGGCACGCGATGAACGTTTCGATCGCCCGCCATCTTGCTATCTATCCAGCTGTTCTCGCCTTCTTCCATTTTTCAGCAGATGTCAGTGCTGTTAAAAAATAATCGTGACCATTTTTTTTTTTTACGGGAAATGACGTGCTAAAAAGTAAAGGATTCTCGTGGAGCCATGTCACCCGCAACTAGTTTTTATAGAAATCAAATTTAATCTTCGATACTGGCAACAGTCAAAACGTCAGAGTTGGGTGTTCCCAGAGCGGGAGCACTACGCGTTAAAGGGTTAAAATTGTTTTATCTGCTCTCTTTCATTGTTTTAAATATTGCCTACTACCCCATTGGTTCCCGATTCGATTCAGAAAACAATGCACGGAAGCAGTGGCACACGCAAGGGATGGGTCCAGGGATTCTGGACCCCTCTCCCAAAAGAATTAACTTTGGTTCAATAAATCTGCAAGTAATTTTTGACAGTTTGATACGTTATGACTTTACCAAATATAATTTCATGTTTTTCAGTTATGTGTTTCCATTTATTTATCTTAACTGCTAAAGATAAATAAATAAAAACATAATTGAAAAACATGCAATTACAGTCGAACCTCGATTTAACGAATTGATTGGGACCCACAAATCCGTTCGTTAAATCGAAGCAATTCGTTAAAAAGAATATCAATTTTTGTAAAGAGTATGGTATAAAAATATCAATGCAAAATACCCTTAGATATAGATATGAAAAGAAAGAATGATTGTAGTTTAATACGAGCTTAAAAATTATAAGTTATACGTTAGGCGATCCACTTTAAAATTATCTAAATACTTTAATGTTACTTGCTCTTAAAATTTAATACATGCACTTTGAAAAAAAATCCTTGATAGTGCTTTGTTTTGACTTTTTTGTCGATATTTTCTAACTTCGTAAGAACAACATCATCTCGTGAGACAAAAAAATTTTTTTTAAAGCGTTCAAGCTGCAAACTGCTTCCTGGAATGTCATCTTTTTAAATTCAATTTCCGTTTCTTCATCATCGCTGCTTTCAGAATCTTCATTCTCTTTCTGTTCACTATCGCAGGTACTTAGCTGTGCATCGCAAGACACATATCCAGTAAAATTTCCATTACTAGGAAAATATTCCCACCCAGGCATTGGATCATCTTTATCCACGGCGTAATTGTAAATGACTGTTCCTGTATCGCTGTCTTCGTAGGCACTTGCTTTTTTTTCGAGTCAAAATTTTGCGTGCGAAAAATCGAAAAAAAAATTTTAGTTTTATGTGCGAATTTTATTTCAGCGATTGTTGTTCGTTCAATCAAAGCTAAAAATTCGTTAAATCAGAGCATTTTAGCACCCTTTTTGTCGGGACAAAAAAATATTCGTTAAATCGGAGAATTCGTTAAATCTAAGTACGTTAAGTCGACGTTCGACTGTATATTGAATCGCGGAAGAATCTATAAAAGGTATCACGATAAAAAATTTATGTTCCACATATTTTCAGGTGGTTGTCAGTACTGATCCTTGATTGTAGGCCGGTCACGTGCAAATTAAAACAGACCGCCCCCTTTTTATAAACCTTATGCTTCAAATTTTTTTATCGACGCCCTTAACCCTTTCAGGCGCAACCCTTTCCCAATGCTGAAAAAAGGGCAGCCGTTGCCATCGCACGACTTAACTACCAGCAAGATGATAGTTAAGTGGCTGTGGGGCACAGCCAGCTGTCGTTAATTATTATAATTTAGAAAAAGAAAGCGATAAAAAATATAGTTTAAAAACCCCCAAAACACGCTTTGGTGATAAATTGAACTAACTAAAAAGCGAAAAATAATTCTTAATATAGAAATAAATTAATGAACGAAAAATAGTATTATTGTGAAAAAAGCGTGGGGCGCTTTGTGCTATATTTTTTGTATCATTTTTGTACTAATCGTACCGATCGAATATTCTCAAGAACTGATATAGGGAGCACCCCACGCTTTTTTCACAATAATACTATTTTTCGTTCATTAATTTATTTCTATATTAAGAATTATTTTTCGCTTTTTAGTTAGTTCAATTTATCACTAAAGCGTGTTTTTTGGTTTTTTAAACTATATTTTTATTTTTCACTTTTTAGTTCGATTTGCTATAAAAGCGTGTTTTTTAGTTTTTTTTAAACTGTATGTATTTAAAATTTATTGTTTAATTTTCGATATCTCTCATAAGACACTAAGGAACACTAAGTTGGAAAGTACAAACTGTGAGAGAATTTATTTTCACTGTGCACCAGTGGCGTAGCCAGGATTTTATTTCGGGGTGGGCTGGGTATCAAATTTAAAGCTAAAGTTCAATTGTAAGCTACAAGTAAAGGGTCCCATTTCGGGGGGGGGGAGCAGCACCCTGAGACCCCCTCTTGCTACGCCCGCTGTGCACAAATATAATCAACCTGCAGTTAAATGCTACCTTCCTCACTAAAAAGGAAAAATAGGTCTCTAATCAAAATATAAAAGCGTGTTAAAAAGAATGGCCTTAGCATGTTCTTGTACTCAACTCTTCCATAATGTGAAGGATCACGATATTTTGTAAAAATATCACCGTGCCCAGGATTCGAACCTGTGTTATTGCGGCCACAACGCAATGTACTAACCACCATACGTTCACGGCCACAGTAAAAAAAAGATTTCTTAAGATTGTAATCTTTGGAAGTGTTCTACTTTCAATCAGGATAAGAAATGAGGAAATTATTTAATTCTGGCGATCCTGATCAGGATAATGAGATAAACTTATAAAATTATTGTATTGTCACCGGTCCCGACAGCAGATAAGCTTAAATCAAGCTTGACATTTCCTTGAATTTGACGTATTAATGTAAGGTTGGCTTTAGCTGGATTTTAGCTTTCAAAGTGCGCAGTGATGGCGCCATCTGTGAAAGCGAATGGACATTAATTGTCTAGCGTCCTCAAATTTGCTGAAAGTTCTTAAAAGATGTGTTTTATTTTATTACCAGTGCCATATTACCGGCGGGGCAAACGGGGCAACTGCCCAGGGCCTACAGATTTTAGGGCCCAAAAATCTTACATCTTATGCTTTTGTAGTTTTGAAATAAAAATTACAAAGGATAAAAAAAAAATTCAGAAGTTAAATATTTTTTTTTCATTATAAAGTATGAACAATGAAAATAATTCAAATTTACATTTGTATAAATTAATTTAAACTTATTTTTAATTCTTCGAAATGCTCTATATCGATATAGCATACCAATATGTAGGAAAATAGCTAACCACACTTGTAAAGAGAATTTTTAGCGTTTAAAAAATAGCAAAATTTTTCAATTAATTGTTATTATAAGAAATATTTACAAAAAATGACTAAAGTGTTTGTATTCCATACATGTTATGTTAGCAACTGTGATATAGCATTTCGAAGTAACGTTTAACTATCTGTTTCTTTGATTTCAGATTACTTAGCACAAAATTTGTGTTAAGTAAGTAAACCCATTCTATATTTCCAAATATGGAAATTCTTCAAAATAAAATACAATTATACTACGAAATTGATTTTAAAATCAGTCGTTTGTCTCTATTTTGGCCAGCAGTATTGCTCATGAGTGTTGCGGTACTGAAAGTTTTAAAACGTGTGCTGCTCTTAAGTTTATATTATGTTTATTTCCATATTAGTAGAGTCTCTAAATCACACATAACATTATTTTAATTTTGATGCATCCCATGGAAAAATAAAAGAAACAAATAACACATCGCCCACTTATCAATCTGGCGAGAAAACGGAGTGATAAGCCACTTCAAACTTTAGTCAGAGCTGCGCGAGGCTTAGTGGCCGAATGGATAGCGAGCTCGCCTCCCAACCGAAAGGTCCCGGGTTCTATTCCAGCCACGAACACTTGATGGAAACAGATTAAATTAAATTGAAATGTCAGCGTAGAGGGGGAAAATGCGTAGCAAAGTAAAATATGTGGGGCGAGTTCGCCGACCGGCGCCCCGTGTATTTAGGAAACTTTTTAAGCTTGAAATGTCAAGCTTAATGCAAACTGGGCAAGTGTAAACTAGAACACTTGATTCAAGCTTGCATTAAGCTTACAAGCTTGAAATTTTCAAGCTTATTGACTTGATAAATCAAGCCTGCTGCAAGTTTGCTGTGCTGTCTGGGGTTCTTCATAAATGTTCAAAGTTTAAATTATATCTGACCATTTAAAGTGTGCCAAATTTGAATTCATAGGAGTCGGTTACAAACATACATACAGGTGAAGCTAATAAATAAAAGCGTGTTAAAATCAGGATAATATGGGATAAACTTATCAAATTATTGTATTGTCATCGATAATTGATATATCTAAAAGTTTAAATTAAATCTGACCGTTTAAAGTGGGTCAAAATCGAGTTCAAAGAGTCGGTTACAAACATACATACAGAGAAGTTAATAAAAGCGTGTTAAAAATAGAA